>BLKR01004960.1:0-35000 GCA_011170035.1 Teleogryllus occipitalis
ATTTGATTGTCTTTTTAATAAATCAATTGGTCTTATTTTTACACACAGTAAGGTAATTATCAGTAATTATAATACTAAATACATTTTAATGAAGATTATAAAATTATTATCAAGGGAATTGCATTAAAATATATAAAGTAGTAGAGTATTATTGCGAGTTTATTATGAAAAATTACTTGAAATAAAATTCGTTGAATTTCATTTAAATATCTTTTTAGCAATTTGTCATTAGATTTATTCTATATTGTTTAAGTCGTAGAACGTTATAAAACGTAAAACTAGCGGTTCATTTTTAAAATAATATTTTTCTATTTATGTCAGTGATTTATTTACTTTATAAAAATAAAAATTAGGTAAATTTATCTATAAAGATGTAAGCAATGTAATCTATGGAACAACCATGTATTCTATTATTACTTTCAAGCATATAACTAATTCTTGATTTTTTGTTTACTTGTACAGGGTTGGAAAGAGGTATAGTTTCTATCAAATTAATAAAAGTAAACAAATGCATCTTTTGCATTTGATTTAATAAGATTCAATAGGTAAGGTTTACTTTGTATTAATAATTTTATTGTTAATTTAATTGTAGTAATTAAGATTGTTATTGCACTTAAGTTCATAACTAACAACAAATAAAAATATTTCATTGTAATTTTTTTTCTGCAGTGTTAACAATTTTGTTATTCATTTTGTTGATTATATAAACTATGTAATAAATTTGTTATGATTTTGACTATCACCTATTAAAATTTGATCATATTGTATGTTATTTCACCAAAAATGTAAATAATTCAAAAAAATAAAAAAGATAAAAAAATCTTTCTTATTTGCATAGATTGGACATTTTTTAATTGTCTGTAAGTGCTTTTTGGAATGTATATACTATGAATCAATGAAACTTGAATTTGAATATGTCAACTGTCAAATTTAGTGCTTAGTTCTATAACTTATTTCAAAACTAGTATGCATAGGTCCAACAAATTTTGTGACAACCTGTGGATTATATTCTTATTTATTTATGTACCAAAAATAACGCTTTTTTCTGCACATTAATATTTTACAATAACATCCTTAAATTATTATCAATTAAATATTTATCAACTATGTGATATAAAAGTGTATATTATTTTATATCTCAATATTTTTCAGACTTTGTGAAGTTTGCAATAAGAATGGCTTCATCTGATGGACAAAGTACCTCCAAAAAACGGAAGACTAGTTATATGTCATCTTTCCAAAGTGAATGGTCTTCACATGCAGATTATAAGAATTGGATAAAAAAGTTGATGATTTCACTGCAAAATGCTCGATATGCAACGTGACCTTCACTGTGAAGCATGATGGCGAAAAGGCTCTAAAAACTCATTTATCTAGTGGAAGGCATAAAGCAAATAATCAAAATATAGCGACTAACCAACTGATTTCAGCCTTTATGCCAATTAAAGGATCATCAGAAGAACTTAAAGTAGCTGCATGTGAAATTACTCAAGTGTACCATGGTATTTGTCATCACCGTAGCTATCTTAGCATTGACTGTGCAATTAAATTAAATGCACAAGTTTATTCTGACTCCATTATTGCTAACAAAAAGTCACTGCGGTCGAACTAAAGCTGAGGCAATTACTGAAAACGTTTTAGCTCCTAAGTCAGTGGAAATTATTCTACAAGATTTGAAAAAGTATGAATTTCCTCTTTCATTTTCGTTAGCGACTGATGCTTCCAACAAAGGAAATCGCAAGTTCTTTCCGATTGCTTTGAAGTATTTTGATATCCACACCGGCGTAAAAAACAGAATTATTGATTTTTATGAAGATAACAATGAATCGTCCACATCGATTTTCGAACATATTATATTGTCTTTGAAGGAACATGATCTTGATCTTCAAAATGTATCGTCGTATACGGCTGATAATGCATCAGTGAATTATGGTGTGAATAATTCTATATTTCAGAAACTGACTGATGCCAATCCGAATATTTTAAAAAGGAATTGCAATTGTCACGTCATACATAATGCTTCAAGAAATGCTTGTAAAGCATTGTCATATGACGTCGAGAATTTGGTTCTGAAAATTTTTGCTGACTTTTCTAACAGTTCGAAAAAAGAAGACAAACTGAGGGCATGTTTTGAATTTATGGACATGGAATACGAGTGTGTATTACGCCATGTCGTTACTCGATGGTTGTCTCTTTTTGAAGCTGTAGAACGAATTATACGATGTTGGCCGGCTATAAAGCAGTATTTTATAAACCAGGGAGAAGATGAGACACACAAAATTGTTTGGAGTTTTTTAGGAGATCAACAAAATGAACTAGAAAACGATTTGACTAGTAACCTAACTTTGCCGGAGTGTTATTTGTATTTTGTTCACCATTTTATGTACATTATGTCCCAAACAATTTCGACTCTTGAACGAAATGACGTAATGATTTCCGAAGTACACAATATAATGGTATCGTTAAAAGATAAACTTAGCTCCAGATACAGAGACAAATTCTTTGGTAGCAAAGTTAATTGTGCTCTAGATAGTCTTCATCCGGTTGATTGTCGAAAATTTGAAAAGGAAGCATTGACTGTGTACGAGAAAGCTTTAAAGTATATTGAAAAGTGGCACGACTTTGAAAATAGTCCTTTTCAGTATTTTACAGTTTTTAATTTAAAAGGAGGGGATTTTTCCTATGATAAAATTGTACAGGCTGCAAAGGCCAATAAATATAAATATAGACTTAGACAAATTATATGACGAAGTCCAAATTGTAAGAAAAGTTGATGCCGTCGCGATAATTGATTTACCCACAGATATCAAATGGGCGAAAATTTTCTCATCCGTACCAACTTTCAATGAGCTTCCGAAAATTGTTGCAACAATTTTGCCCATTCCTGTGAGCAACGCTTACGTCGAACGCGTATTTTCTATTATGGGAAGTTTGTGGAGTGATACTAGAAATAAAATGAGGGCGGAATTAGTAAAAGCGGAACTGTTGACTAAATTGAATTATGAAATGTCATGTGGAGAATTTTTTAAATTTGTTAGTCAACCAGAACAAATCGAGTTATTAAAATAGGTGCTTTCAAATCAGAAATACACGTGGAAGTAGATGCCATTACAGAAATGTATGTAAAGTTGTTTTTGTGATGAATATGTTGTCGAAGCAAACTGTATTAATTGTTCGTACAGTTTGTGATGTAATTATCAATATATTTAATATATTTATTTGTATGCAAATTGAAAGAGAAATTGATCGTTATGTAATTAACAATATTTTATAATAGTTATTATATTACTCTTATATTTTATAAAAGAGTTTGCATTGTTTTGTAAGAGATATTAATTAATATAATATGAATAATTATATTATATTTTGAATATATTGTCATCTTTTGCATTTAGACCTCCCCCCCCCAGTAATCAGTGATCTCCGGGTCATGGGTTTCCGAAAGGTGGCAACCCTAGTCGCTAAGGTCGACTGCTAAGGTCTTTAGTCCCGTAAATATAGTGATGCGAGCGGTGGCGGTGATCTCCCGCTGGATGGCGAGACCCGGCGCCGACCTACCGTCGTCTAAAGGGGTTTCCTCCAATCAGGTATTTTCCACCAGCAAAGCAACGCCCAAGCCGGGACAAGATCTAAGCTCTTGACCGGTCTCCCAGAATGTGCGGTACTGTAGTGCATGTAATAATAAGTGTGTTTAAGGGACAGAATAGGGCAAGTAAGAGGAAGGAATGTTCACGCGCGAACCGTGGCCAATTTGTTAGGATTCTGCTCGGGCATTCGCCGGGTACTGATCGGAGAAACCACGGATAACTACCGATCAGAGCAACCAACCGCTGGAATTCTCATCCAAACATTGCCTGAATTTGATTGATTGATTATTAGTGAATCCGGGTGCGTCGACTACTATGGTCATTATTCCCGTAAGTGAAGTTCGTGTGTTTGCTCGGGAGGCGGCGGTAGTCTTCCCCGCTGGATGACCAGATTCGGCTCCAACCTACCGTCGGCTAAGGCGTTTTTCTCCAACCAGGTATCTCCCGCCAGCGGGGCACCGCGCCAGCCGATACCAGTTCTAAGTCCCCGCCCGGACTCTCCGCATGTGTGGTAGTGTAGTGCATGTTAGTGTAGGTGTGTGTTTAAGAGGTGAGGATGGAAAAAAGAAGATCGCGCGCTATCTGTGACCCGTTTGTTATGGTACTGCTCCGGCATTCGCCTGGTGTTGATCGGAGAAACCACGGAAAGCTACCGATCAGAGCAGCCGGACCCTACAATTCTCCTCCAGACAGCGACTGAATTCCACCTAGCTGAAAGGCTAGTGTCGAAAATCCTACCACCGTCGGGTCTGGAATCTAGGATCTTGAATTCGAGATGTATTTTGTTTTATAGAAGTTAGTGTCGAAAATCCTGCCACCGTCGGTTCTGGAAGATTTCTGTCATAACTTTCAAGCAGAACATTTATTTTTGAGTGGCTGAGATTATGCTATTCACGACGATACGGAAGCACGTCGCCCACTTTTCCACCCACGAGTCGCCACTGCGTTACATCTGTCGCGGGCCATAATCTACAGCGCGGGATGCCGGTGCGTTGCCGCGTGCGACCGCACGGTCGTTGGGCGGGAGAGTGGAGGGGGAATGACGCGGGGTGGGGGAAGCTGCGGTCGCGCCACCGCGTCCCAGAGCGCTCTTGCGGCGCCATGCATATTCAACAGCCGCCGCACGACGCCGTAGGGCGCGCTGCCAACGCCGCACCCAATTGCGCGCGCTTTTTTATTAATTAATGGCGTCTGTTCGCAGTTCTGTGGTGACCGCCGCCGCGCAATTGGGCAAGCGGGGTCGGCTCAGATTGAAGTAGATTTCTCAGGGTAGAAAGTCTTCCTCGCGCATTGTTGTCTTTCAAATGTAATCAATTGCTTTGATAATTCTAAATGATATGAATGATAATGGATGAATGAATGAAAATAATAATGAAAAAAATTGTTTTGATAATTCAGGGAAATGGTTTAATTTTGAGTTGAAAGCAATGTAGAATTGATTTCGAGCGAGTTTGAAGTTACGAGTGTTTTACGCGATACGAAAACGATCGAAATGGCTATGAGGAGAATTTTTCAGCGTTTCCTCCTCTCATGTACACAGTGCAGGAGATATACAATTTTCGGTACTGGGTAATGCTGAAAAGTAGCTCCCCCTCCCCAGGAGAAAATGAAAAAAAAGGAAAGTTCAAGAAACTGTATGAGTTATTTTATTTCAATTCGGGATATTCAGTCCTAAAATTCAATGAAAATACATGACCAACATCTGAATAATATTGCAAAATGTGTGCTAAAATATCTTGGATGTTAAAAGGAAAAAATTTGAAGCCTTAAAAAGTTTTCATCGACAGAATTTTTATGCAAAATTTTAAGGATTATATGACATTTTTCATTTCGTATAGTCCTACATTATAAGTAATTACTATAATTAACTATTTAAGGTTAGCAATTAATTGAACATTTTATGAAATATCAGAACCGCGACTTATAAAATTACGATAACGATTTTCTCGAGTTTTAATTTTTTGCTACTTTTTTCACATTATTCCCATCATCGGGCCCATTGACTTGCGGGGCCCCGGGCGATCGCCCGGTTTGTCCATGCCTAGCACCGGCACTCCGTGTACTAATTGCTCTAAGAGCTGTCCAGCAGCCAGAACGTTTGTAATGGAGCCGTACAGCCAGAGACGAGACTCTCCTTTCACCCATAATGTGCTTATTTAATTATTTGATGATTTATGTATTTGTTTATTGATTTACTTATTAATGACTTATTTACTTATCAGTTTACTAACTTAAATTACGGATTAAATTATTTATTGTATACTTATGAACATGTTTATTTCCTCTCCAGCCTAGGCTCTGCTCGTTCTAACTAAGGCTATTTTCCTAACAACAAAACTAACAGCGCACGCAGGGTGCGAGTTAACTATTTTTTCCAGGAGGTTGTTCAAAACTCCAGTAGATGTGAAAAAGTTTAATGCCGCGTTGACAACTGAAACGGATATATCTTCGCTTTTTCAGCGCTGGAAGCGTTGAGACCAGTTGTGAAGTTCATAGTAAATTGAGGACCAATATAACTCAGGTGTGTGCATTAATGTTCGTAATTGGTGCACGTATAGCAGTAACACCAACTTGGGTGTGCGATCGAGTGTGAAAGCACAATAATGATTATAATGATAATAATAATAATAATAATAATAATAATAATAATAATAATAATAATAATAATAATAATAATAATAATAATAATAATAATAATAAATCGTATGCTAGTGGGGAAGCATAATGTTCTTATAGATTAAGGTAAACCATAGATTAGATTTCAAAATGAGAATAAAAGCTATTGTAAGTAAATAAAAGCTATTGTAGGTAAATAAAAGCGAGAGCTCCTTCATATAAATGCGGTTAGCGACGTCATGAAGTGGAGGAGGAGGGAGTGAGTGCAACGGCTCTGGGGAAAGCGCTTTCGTGTCCTGCTGCTACTCCCGCTGTCACGCTGGAAGCCGGCGGTCGGTCGGGCAGCTGGCACGTGGCGCCGTCGAATTCTTCGCGCCGTTTACCATTCACCAGTGACCTTGACCCACTCAACTCGCTTCATTTCATCATAAGGTCACAAAACAGAATATTGATAACACAAGATATAATATCAAAAATTTAGCGCCCAACGTGGGGCTCGAACCCACGACCCTGAGATTAAGAGTCTCATGCTCTACCGACTGAGCTAGCCGGGCTACGATTGAAAGTGTGTAAACTAAAGTACTTAGTCTTGGAAAATTAAAATGAAGCTTACAAATTGACCATGGAGTTTTAGGTTTTAAAATATGCGTTTTTAGTGTCTAAAATAAGTTCTTTCTGTATCTCAGTTAGGCTTTTTAAATGGTAGAATAGGTACAAATAAATCAGGAAGAAAATTATGTATAATTGAAAGATAAAAACATACATCAATATTATATAAAATCAGTATTGCATATTTTGCGATAATAATAATAATAATGAAAAAGTTTAATTGTTTATCTTCTAGTTAGAATTATTCGTATCGTATTTTGCCTTACAATTAACTACTTATACCTTCTCCATGTTTTCAAGAGAAAATGAATGTTTCTTATTGGACAAGATTACTTTTCTTTCGCGGAAATTCAATCGCTTTATCTTAGATGCGGAAGCAGGCTTTTCCAGTCAGGAAGTAGTGGCATGGAGACTTATATTGCAACGTCATTGACCTGCATGATTATTTCTTGCTATCTTACATATAACGCAAGTTAAATTAATATCATCCTCGTCTGTTGGGTCGACACAGATTTTAAAAAAATAAGCCACAGTCAAAAGAAATTTAAGCAAATTAGTCTTTAAATAAACAAATATAAGACACCCATAAATATAATTTAAGAGAAATACAATGGACACAACAGATCGCATGAGACCAATTAACTGACCCACACGTGCTGAATCACGCCACGAGACAGTTCTGAATAGACCACGGGCGATGAAGCAATTAAATCAGGTCAGTGCGGACAGCCATTTGCACGACATAATGGCACGTCGACAGTGCATTTGTCGTGTGGAATTCCAATAATTACATTGCCTATCTCGTTTGTTCACTACATTTGCAACTGAATAGTATGAACAACACTGACTGAATCGTGGCGAATCTTGAAACTTCTATGACACCATCTCTCACGAAATTTCGAATGATGTGAATATTCTTCTGTTAAAAAGAGTTTATTTTCTTAATTTCAAGAATTTAAATAATTGTTCAATTACGAAAACAAATACAACCGTTTGCGAAAAGAAAGGGAAGGAAGCACAATTATATTCCACGTAGAGACGATTGTATACTATTGGTAACAAATGCACTTGTCTTGTAGGTACATCTCACGCTGCTATGCAGCAGCAGAAACATTGTCGCTTGTGCCGGCTGTGTGATTTGCCCCATTCATTCCATTATTATCATCTCCACAATTTGTCGCAATGACCATAGAGTTGTAACGCTCTTTGTCCATTTTATTACTCTTTGCATGCGCGTTTAGCTTAGGCAAACGGGTTCAGTTTTTGCTCACCCACACGGAAGACTGCGCTTTCCAGGCTCATTAGCAGCGTGACGAGAGTGTATAACTGCCATGTTAACAGGTGAAGAAAGGAAGAGTAAGGCCTTATTGAGCAGATGTATGTGCACTCAGAGGTAATAATTGCTGAATAACTTAATCGAGAAACCACAGAGGACATTTTGTTTCTGAAGTAGCTAAATTACGTAAAACTGCTATTAAGGTTCCTCTTATCCGTTTCCACATTGGTAAGTCGCTAAACGTCACGGCGATTTTTTTTTTTTGTAAAAGAAAAAAAAAAATCTTGAAAATGAGAGTAGAAAGCAATGCAAAACTGATTCTTTACTGATTTATCGGCAACAAAATCTTTAAACCGTATGCACAATGTTTAAAAACAATAACGGAAATAGGTCAATATAAAGGGGTAGAGTATCTGGTAACGGATATATTTCATACCATAATGAATCGATATTGTCATAGGAGAGATGATTTTGTAATTTGGTTTGTCATTAGTTATTTATTTCCTTTTCATAAAGAAACCAACTGAAATATGTCATGCATTTTAATGAAGGAAGTTACTCCTTCCCACAATATTAATATCTCGTGACGGATATGACAAGGAACGATTGAGCACACATTGGAGGGGCCGTTATGCCCGGACAAACTTTCCCTCTCCTTTCGAAATGTCCTCAGCTACTGAAGGTGGACGTGACACGGTTCAGAGTACACTTCTCACGCCAGAACAGGACGTACAACCGTGTAGATATTGATATGGTACAGAACGTTGTGCCATTCAATTTTGCTTGATAAAATAACTTTAAAAAGTTGTATATACTCAACAAATTATTTTATAAGGTTGAAAAATAATATGATGAAAATATATTGTGATATAACAAAATGACGAACCATTTTTATTATGGACATGCCATTTATTTGACTTAGAATATAGGGATGGCAATAGACGATCGCGAGAGGGTCGCTATGTGACAAATAAACAACCGGCGTTAAGGATCATTTTCGTTAGGTTGAAATGACAAAGCAGAGGCGGGATAATAATAATAATAATAATAATAATAATAATAATAATAATAATAATAATAATAATAATAATAATAATGCCCGCCCCCTCGCCTATTAATATGACGAGGGATAAACATTGTTTCGAGAGATAAAAGAAAAAGATATAAAATTCGGATGCTTCCGTGTTTTGAGAAGAACATTCGTTCGCTAGAGCAACGCGGTGATGAGCGGATCGGCTCTTGATATATTTCACTAGATCGAGGAAAGACTGTAATTGACAGTTGTATAAAATTAACTACGGTTTTTTATATTAGGATAGAGCGTTCTTGTAAGAAGAAAAATACTTATCTAGGTGTCTACCCGAGACGTTAGTGAGGGAAGTCACGGATTATAATAGTATCGCCGGGAGAATTTGGAACCAGACATGGACATTAGGTGAGGACTTTATCCAGAAGCAAGATTCTGCTGCGGCGACGGAGAAGGTTCTACGGGGCGCCATCGAACGAAGAAGTGGAGAGCGCGCGAAGACCCACGAATGAATTTCAAGGTTTATAACTATTGTAATACAGAGAAAGCTGATCATGACCAAAGAATGGTTCATTTTCGATTATCATTATAATAAATTCTAATTTGTTAAGTTGAAAGAAAGCTGATTATCATTGTTCGTGACGTGCAATCCAGCATTTTAATAAGATTTTCTGATTCCTCGTAACTCCGTATTGATGGCAGATTGAATAATTCGTTCATAGTAAATAGCAACAATTATGAACTTCGAACCCCAATTAACTGAGCTGGCACAACATAATTTTGGAGGAAGAGATATTTAAATTACGTAGGAATCATTAGGTTTCAAGTGTAACCTTTTCCTGGCGCCCAAATTACATTTATCAGTAATAATTGTTTCAAAATGTCCCTCCAAGAGGGGCTTGTTTTTAAATAGAAAGACGGGGCTTGTTTCAAATTGGCACCAGTCAATTTCGGGCATGTTTCAATATATCGGTTTGTGTTAATTACTATACTGTTAAAAGCTACTTTATTGTAATATTAAGAATAAAACGAGTGTAGTGTAGTAGTAATAAAAATAATGTATAAATAGTAAAAAAACTAGTACAATAGTATAGTTGTAGCAGAATAGAAGAACTGTTCACAGTGGAAAGCCTAATTTATTTAGCGCTAATGTTGAAATAAATTTTATCTTTAACAATTTTCCTTATAACAAATTTAGAACCTCGTGACAGTACTGATAAAAAGTTGATATAAATGCGAAGTTTTATATTTAAATAATGACGAATAATGAGAAATAAGTTGATGTTTTCTCTTAAATCTCCTACGAAATGTATTTTATGATTGCATTTCATGTTTACTTTCGAACGTTTTTTTTTGTACGTAGTCAGCTACAATTTTTTTAAATTTACCAACAACTCATTGCTGAATCATGAACACCTTAGCAAATCTAGAGATCCCACTTGTACACTGCTGTGTCGGCAGTCTCGGTCGGTGTATCTCGTGCATCTCACCTGTCGCCGCCGGCACTTCTTCAATGTCAATGATTGATTATTTCGGGTGTCTCGACAACTGGTATGGTCATAGATGCCATAAAAACTACAGTCATCTCCGGCTTTAGTGAACTCGGATATAGTGAACCTTCCGTTATAGTGAACTTAAGTTCACAGGTCCCATTTCACTTACATTACAAATAAGTATAAGAAGATTCGGTTAGAGTGAACCTGAACGTCGGCTATAGTGAACGTAGGAAATACGTCTTGAAATTTAATTCCCTCCTGGAAAAGAACATATTGTCTCAGTGCCACAAATTCCAACACCAGGCAGCTTGAAAATATCGTCGGCCAAAGGTAATACTCGAAGAAGGGGAGGTAGCGGACGTGGAATGGGGACCTACCCGTTGAACTTCGTATGTCATTCAGTTTCACTGCGGAAACTGAAGTTTCAAGCGATACATGGGTTTTCGTAACGTGGCGGATGACATTAGGTTATTTTTACACCTCCTGCCTTATAAAATGCATTTTTATAAACGTGATAAGCACATGATTGAGGTCATGAGCCCCCTTGAGAAGGACGTTCGCGAATTAATTAAAAAGATTAATTTTATAAGGCGGAAGGTGTAAAAATGACCTAATGTCATCCGCCACGTTACGGAAACCCAAGTATAAGTGTTATATTTCACGGGACAAAACGGGTTGTGTTCTACGTAGGCGACAGGAAGCGCAAGTCTGCCACAGCGACACCCCCGCGCGGGAAGTCGATCAGTGGCATTCACCGTTTGCGCCATCCCGCTACCACAAACATCTCGTATGTTATTAGGCGAGTAAAAGGGCCTTCGGAGAATGGGACAGTGTTCCAACAGTGGAAGAGGAATTGTAGGGTGCCAAAACTGATTGATTTTTCGTATGTCCGGGCGCGTCAACAGCTTTGGTCATTATTCCCGTTAGTGTAGTGCATGTTTTTTATCGGGAGACGGCGGTGATCTTCCACCGCTGGATGGCGAGATCCGGCGCCGACCTACCCTCGGTTAGTGGGGTTTCCCCCTAACCAGGACTCTCCCACCAGCGGGGCACCGCCACAGCCGGGACAAGCTCTAAGCTCCCGACCGGTCTCCCGGAATATGTGGTACTGTAGTGCATGTTATTGTAAGTGTGTGTGTGTGTGTGTGTGTGTGTGTAAGGGGAGAGGATAGGACAACGAAGAGGAAAGACAGATCGCGCGCGGTCCGTGGCCCTTTTGATAGGGTACTGCTCTGGCATTCGCCTAGTGTTGATAGGAGAAACCACGGAAAACTACCGATCTGAGAAGCCGGCCGCTAGAATTATCCTCCAGACAGGGACTGAATTCGACGTAGCTGGAAAGCCAGTGTCGAAAATCCTGCCACCGTCAGGACTCGAACGTAGGACCTCCCGGTTAGAGGCGCTGCAGTGACATCAGTTGATGCACTGAGATACCGCCCCGGTTGCCAAAACTGCATTACGATACTTAGAGACAGTGGACAATGCAGAATCAAGTACAGAGTGCACGAACTCTGGAGAAGGATATAGAGAAATTTGTAATAAAAAATGTACGAAGCAAACAATTGAAAAATGATTTTTAACGACAAATATAGACATTTAAATTTTCATATCGCGGTGTTCATATATTTTGCTGAATATTATAAAATTTAATAATTATGGAGAAATTCCATTTTAATTTTAACATAATTGGATATAGTGAACCTCTGATATAGTGAACTAAAAATCTTAGCCCCCAGAAGTTCACTATAACTCTACTGTAAATGTATTTATAACGCGTGGTGGCGGGGTTCCTTCCCCACTGAATAGTCAGACCAGTCGCCGACCTACACATTGGCTGGGGGGAGACCTCTCCACCGGCGGGCACTGCCCCAGCCCGGACAAACTAAGCATCCGACTTGTGTAGCAGTATACTGTAGTTCATGTATGTGAGTGTGTAAGAATGGTGGAAATACATAGTTAAGTTAGTTAAGTTAAGTTAAGTTAATGCCTTATTTTACGTGGCAAGACTCGAGCCATCAGGCCCGCTAACCACGCAACCATCTAACCACGCAAATTTCGCTACGCTCCTTTCACCACCTAGCGGAGAAAGGAGGTATTATCTTGGGCGACGAAATAGGTGGATCTCAATTTCGCTCAGAGGTTTCTTTTAGGCTTGAGGATCTTTTACATGCAGTAAATCTACTACATGGGACATCCGGCTTTACTTCCCCTCCGAAGGAAGGCGTACGATGGATTTTTCCGCCCTTAAAAAACCACGGCTTTGATCGGGTATGAACCCGCAAACTCGGATACAACAGTCCCGTACGGAAATAATACAACAGTCCGGTACGCAAAAACATGGGTGAGTTCCTCCGGCGCACCGACTTTTGCTCGTTCTGCGCACCTCCAGTTTGCATCACGCACCACGTGACCCCAGCTCGGTCACTCCTTTGAAATGCCAGCTCAGTCACTGTCCGCCATGTTGCATGGAGAGCGAGAAGTGTTGAGGAACATTTTGAAAGTGGTACAAAATGACAATTTTTAACGGAAACCAACCTAAAATAACGTGATGAAGATGTGCAAGATGCAATATTTAAAAGAAATGCTTCATAAATGTGTTTCAATGTCTTGTAACGATGTCATAATTTTGGTACATAATTGATTTTAGAACTTCCCGCTGATATTGTGACGCAAACTGGTGTACGAAGCTCATTGGCTGAAGACGGATACAATGCGCAAGAGGCCCCTCCTGTGTGTAGGTACTGAAAGGATAGGACTGGGCAAGGAATGAAAAGGAAAGAAGGTGCACGGTCCGTGGCCCGTTTGTCAGTGTATTGCTCCGGCATTCGCCTGGTGTTGTTTGGATAAACCACGGAAATCTTCCGATCAGACCAGCCGGCTATTAGAAATCTCTTCCCGATAGCAGCAGAATCCGACCTATTTAACTAGCTAGTGTGGAAAACCCTACCACCGTCGGGACACGAACCCTAGGACCTCGTGGTCGTTGACGTTAGTCGATGGTCTGAGCTACCTAAGGCGGTTACCATGATTCAAGTACCAAGTCGGTACCTTCATGTATCATTGCATCATGACCTCACTGCCAAACGCCCTCGTTGCTTCCCCAACTCCCCACCGCCGCCGCCATCCTTCCACTGTCCCTCTTCCTCGCTCACCATCCTACGGTCTTTCTCTCTCCCTCGTTGATTCTATCTCCCTGTGTCTAATACAAACTTAAACGCGGTTTTTGGAGTAGTTTTCTTTAATCCTATGCTAATAATCGACTATGAAGCATGCAGCGCTTTTGTAGTGTGTTTGAAAAATGAATATTAAAAATATTTATTTTTATAGTTAGAATTTATTTACTTGCTAGATTCCTCACGATGAACTAAATAGTCTTCGCAACAATGCTTACAGAGAGAATTAATAAAATGAAGAACCTCATACTTTTGCTAGTTTTGTCCGATTCATTGTAATATGTTTTCCTTGATTACTTTTCTATCGTATTTGCACCTCAGCCCGCCCCTCAGCGACCGTCCACGCCCGCCGCCTCGTCCATCCCATCACCCATTTCCTCACCGGCTTCATCGCCCGTCCCGTCGTCCGCCCATTGCCCACCTTCGGCAGCCCTCCACCCCCGCCCTTCGTTCCCCTCTCCAGGCGCACGGCGACCCCTCTTCCGCCCTTTTTGCCTGCCCCACACCCGCCCCCTCAAGCGGCCCCTCGCCCGCCCCCTCGCCCGCTCCCTCGCCCGCTCCCTCGCCCGCCCCCTCGCCCGCCCCCTCGCCCGCCCCCTCGCCCGCCCCCTCGCCCGCCCCCTCGCCCGCCCCCTCGCCCGCCCCCTCGCCCGCCCCCTCGCCCGCCCCCTCGCCCGCCCCCTCGCCCGCCCCCTCGCCCGCCCCCTCGCCCGCCCCCTCGCCGCCCCCTCGCCCGCCCCCTCCGCGCCCCTCGCCCGCCCCTCGCCCGCCCCTCGCCCCGCCCCACCGCCCGCCCCCTCGCCCCGCCCCCTCGCCGCCCCTCGCCCGCCCCCTCGCCCGCCCCCTCGCAAGCCCCTCGCCCGCCCCCCTCGCCCGCCCCTCACCCGCCCCCTCGCCCCGCCCCCTCGCCCGTCCTTCGCCACCCCCTCGCCCACCCCCTCGCCGCCCCCTCGCCCGCCTCCTCGCCCGCCCCCTCACCCACCCCTTCGCCCGCCCCCTCGCCCGCCCCATCGCCCGCCCCCTCGCCCGCCCCCTCGCCCACCCCTCGCCCGCCCCTCGCCCGCCCCTCGCCCGCCCCTGCGCCCGCCCCTCGCCGCCCCCTCGCCATCCCCCTCGCCCGCCCCTCGCCCGCCCCCTCGCCCGCCCCTCGCCGCCCCTCGCCCGCCCCCTCGCCCGCCCCCACGCCCGCCCCCTCGCCCGCCCCTCGCCCGCCCCCTCCCTTACCGCCCCTCGCCCGCCCCTCGCCCGCCCCTCGCCCGCCCCCTCGCCGCCCCTCGCCCGCCCCTCGCCCGCCCCCTCGCCCGCCCCCTCGCCCGCCCCCTCGCCCGCCCCCTCGCCCCGCCCCCTCGCCCGCCCCCTCGCCGCCCCCTCGCCCGCCCCCTCGCCGCCCCTCGCCGCCCCTCGCCCGCCCCCTCGCCCGCCCCCTCGCGCGCTCCCTCGCCCGCCTCCTCCCCCGCTCGCTAGCTCGGATCTCGCGATTGCATTCACGCGAGCTGGACCAGCGCCACTCGCGCCAACACGCTATGCAGTGTATTTGGCGAAGCGTTCATCCAGGGCTGCAGGGCGCTGAGGATGTGAGTGCCAAGCGATGTGCTGTTTGCTCGGGCGTACCGGCGTACGCGCTGATGAGTTAACTTCATTGTTCTCAATGCCAACTGTTTAGGGAAGATGTGATTGAGAAGGCGAATTCTTGGTTGGCATATTCCCCGTTTTCCGGCGCATAATTATAGTACATTCTCTCCTTACGAAGTAAGTCCGAAAAAGTAAACTTGAGGTACGACAAAAGCACATTCATTCTCGCAATTTTTCTAAAATTCCAGTTTTCCAAAATTCAGAAAGTTCGACGAAAACGAGACCTGTGCCAAAATAAAAATTACCTCTATTTCTTGCAAACTTATGCGAAAAGAACTAACATTTTCGAAAATTTTACAAGACCTAATTTCAAGATCTATCTTTAAAAAACAGATTTAGTTAAGTAAAAGATCTGTATCTTCAACATTGTAGGAAGACGCCGAAAAAAATTCAATTCATTCTAAGTGTCCTTTACGCTTTCTGAAGACAAAGTTTATTAAATTGATTGATTTTTTCGTGTTTCCGGGCGCGTCAACTACTTTGGTCTTTACTACTTTGTCAACTACTTTGCTGATTAGTCCCGTTAGTGTAGTGCATGTTTTTTTCTCGGGAGATGGCGGTGATCTTCCCCCGCTGGATGGTGAGATCCGGCACCGACCTACCGTCGGCTAGTGGGGTTTCCCCCTAACCAGGACTCTCCTACCAGCGGGGCACCGCCCCAGCGGGGACAAGCTTTAAGTTCCCGACCGATCTTCTGGAATATGTGGTAGTGTAGTGCATGTTAGTGTGTGTGTGTGTGTGTGTGTGTGCAAGGGGAGAGGATAGGACAAGGAAGAGGAAGGACAGATCGCGCGCGGTCCGTGGCCCGTTTGGTAGGGTACTGCTCCGGCATTCGCCTGGTGTTGATCGGAGAAACCACGGAAAACTACCGATCAGAGCAGTCGGCCGTTAGAATTCTCCTCTAGACAGTAACTGAATTCGACCTAGCTGAAAAGCTAGTGTCGAAAATCCTGCCGCCGTCAGAACCCGAACTTCGGACCTAGGACCTCCCGGTCAGAGGTGCTGCATTGTCATCAGTTGATGCACTGAGCTACCGCTCCCGGTCAAAGTTTATTAAAAAAATTCAATATAGCTTCCTCCTTGTGCCGACTATGACAAATAGGCTCCACGATCTACCTTCATCTCCCCTGTGGACCTCATCGGCCTGTGTGTAATTGCACGGGGATACCTTCACCTTTTCCCTTTTTCATATATAATACTACACATTATAATTTTTTAAATTATTACATAACTATAACAGAAACATTTAAATAAATTTTGTCAAATAAAGGAAGGTAGAAACGACCTGGGAGAACTAGACCTGAGAGGGGGGACTTTCCTTCCCCAAGTCGGTACAAACACTAAATTTGACTTTTTAGTGTTTCTAACAAAATAGTATTGCGTGCACCTGACCATATTCCTTTTACAACTAGCAAAAGGAGAGCTCAACAAAACGCGCACATAGTGAAGCTACATTTATGTCCGGAAGGAAAACAAGGATGAGCACTTATCAGCACTTATTCAATGGATGAGGGAAACTGGACAAAAATCGGATCGATATGAGGCTTGTCTATCCAACACGCATTTAAATATTATGCATTCAGAAGTGCTTCACATTCAATAAATTTGTACTTCGTCTCTTAAATACCAGACTCTGAGAAGGTGGATCATATTATGTTTGCACAAAAATATATATTTTCATTTCAAACACGCTTCTCCTGAATTTTATCAGCAAAGGTTTATATAGGAAATGAAATATTGTTAATTTTAATTTCATATTAATGTGCATATTTCGTAAGTTTTAAGTCGTAAATGCATATTTTTCAACTTCCATTGTATAATTCTGTCATTTGATGGCTGCAACCCGTTGCATAATCATACTCATACAGATTTCATTATGATACAGGTTCTTGACCAATCACAGAGAAGTTTACAAAGCAACAAAGTATATACACTTAATTAATCATTGAGAATCTTTCTAGTAAATGTTTCGTTCGATTGTGTACATTAAAATTGCATTTAATAATGTATTACGGTTGTCAGTTTTAATTTCTTTTATTGTTAGTCATTTTTACGTGGAGTATTATTTAAAGTAAAAAGTACCGTAATTTTAATTTGATCCTATTTGACTAGCGCAGTGACAGTTATTGGAGGGAACATTTGACTAACGTTAAGATCTGAGCGTAAGTGATTTTGTGTTATATGTGGCTGCCGTGTGGTTATCTTTAAAAGCCGGCCAATTCTTTAGTTTAAAATGTCTAGTGGATGAGAAGTGGAATTGGCTCCTCCAAAAATAAGAGAAAAAGAGAAAATGGTGAGTCGGAATTATTACTGCCACTTTTGTACTCTCTCGCATGCTGACTGGAACACCAAAACCATCTGAGGTAAGGGTAGCAAGCTGTCCGCTAGGTGGCCTTGGCTGAATCCTGCATGTCAACTGCTACGAAACGATTCAATGTAAAAGTTAAACTAATAAAAGTTAGCATAAGTCGTAGAAAAAGTACTGTATTAAACTCAATGTAATGGGTATTAATACACTCGTGTGAAGTTTACGATACTCGCTCGTATCGTAATATCACACTCGTATATTAATACCCATCATGACATCATCGTTTCATAATGTACTATTTTTAAAACATTTCTAGATTTTTTAGGGCATAGAAATCCTCTGCCTCGAGGTGATCTTTCCGGGAGAGTGAGTGTTGCGCTAGACTAGGGCGTCGACCTGGGCGCTTCCAAACCCTCCGCGGCGGCGGGATGGCGCTTCTGTCGTCTACTCGCGTAAACAGCTGCGAAGCTGCACGCCCTCATTAATTCCTTTCGCGCTCTTGCGTTGCCCTTCTGCATACTAATATGCCTCGTCACATTATCAGTCTTTGATGTGTCTGTTTGCCATCATCCCTTGCATTTCAACCCCTTTTAGTGCGAATTCTCGTCGTCTTTGAGAGATACTACCAGCCGAAGCCACTTAATAAATAAAGACAATACAAATTGGAACGTGTAACCTGGAACTTTGCTTAATAATTTATATTATTACATTAAAAATTAATTTAAAAATTTAAATTAAATCTGGTACTATAGTACCTTTTATGCAGCGTATTGTGAAATGATTTCACGTTTACATGTTGATCTATTAGTTAAACCAGTGCGATAATTTCAAAATTTGTAAATCATTGTTTGAAAAGTAAAAATATTCATATATTCATACTGAATTATGAACTGACCCTGAACTTTACGTTAGCATGAGGTATCAGCGTGGATAAATGCTCGAATATTACAAACAAACAGAAAGACATACACCCGCTCGATTAAATTTCACAGGATCAAATAGTTGATTTAAATTTAGTAAATGATTTTCGAAATTATGTACTCATCTATTAACCCTCGCTGTGGAGTGAGGACCTCAGAAGAACTAACCTTTGAACATATAATAGAGGAGGTCCAAGGTGGACTCAAAACAAACGATTACGATCTAAGAAATACAAATAGAATCCGGATTTTAAAGGCCTAGAACGCACCCTTTTGAAGTTATGCACGATTAACGTGTGTTCAGCTATATGAACTATTTTTTGGAGACTCGTTGATATCAAAGCACAATGGGGGTCTGGTCGGTGATTAATAAGCAGAATGATTCACATTTATGTCACAAATATTGGCTAACTTGGTTTGAGACGTTTTACTTGCTGTTATTCTTGTCATTCCGTCTTCTAGAGAATGTTTCACGTGTTATCAATGTATTTATTGTAGCTAGAATATAATTAAAGTACTCTTTAAAGCTTCAGTTCTAGGAATGATTAATGTTTGTTTCGTTGAAAAACTTCGGAGTTTGCCAACGTTTCGGAACTTTATCGTTCCCTCATCAGGACTGTGGGACATATATTTACACTGTTATTATTTGTGACAATATAAGAACAATGCAAATCACTGGTGAAAACCGTCCCTAACCTCAAACTATATGCGGTTTCTACAATGAACACTAGGCGAATGCAGTCGTAGTACCCTAACAAACGGGCCACGAACCGCGCGCGATCGTTCCTTCCCCTTTCTTGTCCTAACCTCTCCCCTCACCACACACACTTACATGCACTACACCAGCACACTTATCGGGAGGCCAATTTAGAGCAATTCTCGGTTGGGGCAGTGCCACGCTGATGGAAGATACCTGGTTGAGGGAAATGCCCATAAGCCGACATAAATTGACGCCGAATTTCGCCATCCAGCGTAGGAAGATCGCCGCCACCTTCCGCGATATAAACGTGCACAATACTTACGGGATTGATGACATGATAAGTTGACGAGCCCGGAATCAGTAACAATCAATATATCCAACCACACGCTCTGAACTGACATTCTGAAGGATGAACTGCTAGCACTCCGCCCGGTGGGTGGCGGAAAAACACACTTCGCACACCAAAGCGATGCACAACTGTTTTCGAACCGGTCAGCAACATCGCCTATTGGCCTGAACGGACCAAATACCGTAACGAGTGATACGAATTGCATGTGACTTTTGATTTCCTCCTGGCATAATCCACAGGATTCTGTATTTCTCGTTTTCAATCACTTTGATGCATCCGAGAGGGGTTATTTCCAGCAGCTGGACATATACCGGATTTCGTGTTAATGGCATATTATAATTAGAAGGGATTCATTAACATTCTGTTACAAATGTATCACGCATTATAATTACTGAGAGCATTTGCGTATGTATTCTCTCCTCCATTACTGAAGTTTCGCAATCTGGAAACTCCCAATGCGACTTTGGAGGGTGAAGGGTTTTCAACATCCACTAAGTAATTGTTAGTTGGGTCAAAGCCAACTCAACTAATGGAATATCTAGAAGACGGCTGCTCTGTTGGGTCACTTCGAAAGAAATCTCCCTTTAAGAGCTCAAGTTTCATTTGCAATAAGAACTTAGTAACTATGGATGTGGACTATGTAGTAGCTATGGATGTAGCTGTGGACATTTACGAAATATATTCCTAGTTAATTCTGAGGTCAACAATAGTGACAAGGTTATTATTATTATTATTATTATTATTATTATTATTATTATTATTATTATTATTACTATTACTGTTATTGTTATTACTTCTATTATTACTATTATTATTATTACTATTATTATTATTATTATTATTATTATTATTATTATTAAGGTACGATCCTAAGCCGCTGTTCGGAGAATTGGATGTTTCCGTAGCTGAAGTTGCAAAGCAAATGGTCATTAACTGGGAAATCCGGTTTTGATTCCCGGTCGGGGCAGTTATCTCTTTGAACAGATCAAATATAAACCTACTAAAGGCATCTACTTAGTAGCTAAGTATGCAGATTCACTACCTGCGGTGACTCAGGGAATCAACTGATGTCACTGTAGGGCTTCTCACCGGGAAGTTCTAAGACTCAAGCCTTGGCGGTTGCAAGATTTTTGATACAAGGCGGTATATAGCTAGGCCAACTTCAGCCGCTTTGAAGGAGAGTTCTAGCGGACGGCTGAGATTGGTAATTTTCCATGATTTCTTCGCTCAACACCAGGCGAATGTCGGAGCATTACGTTGACAAACGGGCGACGGACCGCGCGCGTTCGTTGATCTTCCTTTTCCTTGTTCTATCTTCACCCATACACATGCCATCTACTAACACACATGCTGGAATACCTGCAGGACCTTAGAGATACTCCCGGCTGGAGCGGTCCCCAATGGTGAGAGAAATATGGAAGGGGGACGCATTCGGCCGGCGGAGCTAGCCGAATTCGTTTACTACGCTCCGTGAAGTCGCGGAGGTTAAGCGCATTCGAGACTCGCGGGTTTTTGGTTGGGTGACCGGCGAGGAACCCCGGGATCTAACGGCGTCGAGCCCTTGGCCGAAGGAATAAGAGGCACTGACTGACTGCAATGTTACGAGACTTGTCTAAGATATGAGATATATAAAGAAAAAGTAATTACTTCCCTTTAGTAACGGAGGATTACTCTCCGGAAAGTGCTCAACACCCAACAACGGTTAGAGACGCGTTGCGACAACGAAACAAATTTTAAAAAATCTTAGCAAACAGACCTTAGGTTAGCGCCGGATGTCGCCATCCACCGTGGGAAGGACACCGTCATTTCCCATGATAACACGCACTAGACTTACAGGACTAACGACTCTAGCAGTTGACGCGCCAGGAAACACGAAATAATCAATCATTCAAACAGATTTAATACGATGGATTAAAATGGAAGCTCGCAGATTACGACACAGAGAAACCAGAAGGTGCCACGCAATCACTCGAAACACACGTTGGCATTCGATGTGCCTTGTCGTTTTAGTAACAAGAGTTAAGTTTATGCTGTATTTTGCGTAATCTACAAAATGATACTTTTTACGTTCTATTTCACTTTTGGATGGTACCTCCACTTCCCAAAGGGATTTTCAGAAATTTTTCAGTTTGGGTTCCAGTTTTAAGCTATTTTTACTTTCTTGCATACAACGTCGAGCGTATAGAGAAATTATTGTAAAGCTGCAGAAAAAAGAGACTTTTTTGACAGAAAAATTCGTTCTGTTGGTCCCAGATGCCGAAAACGTGGACAATTCGTGTTCCGATACGCACTCAGTAACTTTCTCTAATACGTTGTCTAGTCAGAATCCACGATTTATGGGCCCTTGATACCCAAAAATTGCTGTACGGCAAAACATCTCTTTGTTTGTTCTTCTGTGAGCAACAAAGGTGGCTAAACAATACGCCGGATTTTGACCAAATTCCTGCCTCCCTTGGATATTCTCTGATCGATCTGAATAAAGTCGCGGCCCCTTGAATTTGAAACGAATATTTTTTTGGGGAGGATACTTTTCATTAATCAACACGAACTTTTCAAAATTTTCTCAAAAATGGCTCCAAACGTTTTCTTTGATTTATTGATTGATTTTTTCGTGTTTCAGGGCGCGTCAACGACTTTGGTCATTAGTTCCGTACGTGTAGTGCATGTTTTTGCCGGGAGATGGCGGTGATGTTTCCCCGCTGGATGGCGAGATCCGTCGGCTAGTGGGGTTTCCCCCTAACCAGGAGTCTCCCACCAGCGGGGCACCGCCCCAGCCGGGACAAACTCTAAGCTCCCGATCGGTCTCCCGGAATATGTGGTAGTGTAGTGCATGTTAGTGTAAGTGTGTGAGTAAAAGGGGAGAGGATAGGACAAGAAAGAGGAAGGAAAGATCGTGCGCGGTCCGTGGCCCGTTCGGTAGGATACTACTCCGGCATTCGCCTGGTGTTGATCGGAGAAACCACGGAAAATTACCGATCAGAGCAGCCGGCCGCTAGAATTATCCTCCAGACAGCGACTGAATTTGACCTAGCTGAAAAGCTAGTGTCAAATATCCTGCCGCCGTCAGAACTCGTACCTAGGACCTTCCGGTCAGAGGCGCTGCAGTGACATCAGTTGATGCACTGAGCTACCGCTCCCGTTCCAAATGTTATCTTTATTCCTTGATTTTTATAGAGAAAAGTTAAAATTGTGCGCTTGTGAAAATGATGGTCATTGTATTTTCGTTCAGTTCTTTCAATTTTCGAAAAACTAGAAAGGAAAAAATGTTTTCGGTGTCTTCTTACAACCTATGAACATAGGTTTTTCACATTAATGAAACCTGTTCCTCAAATTTAAACTTTAAATAAGGTCACGAACAACGTGTTCTAAATATGACTTGTTTTCGCGTAATTGTTCATGAATTAATGGCAATTATTTTCTTCAGTATTATCTTTGAAAACAATCTTTGTTTACGAGATAGTAACGGATTGATTATTTCCAATGAACCAAATGCAGATGTTTGTAGTTGCCAAAGTGTATTTCTAAGGGGATTTTTCGATGCAATTGTATTTTGTACGGATTATTCTTACAAAAAAATCATTTTCAAAGATTGAAAACTTACTGTTTGCATCAATTCATACGTGTGTGGTAGGATTTCACTACTATATTCCTGATGAGGTGGTCGAAAGATCATGAACGATTGAACAAACAACCAATAAATGTTGAGCACTGTGATAGGCAATGTTGGATGTCACATATCACATCTCATGAGTTCCGCCTCCTCTCTTTTTGAAACGTTCTCTTTGCAGTTTGATATCCGCGCACGTGCCCTTCATTGGCATTGCGGTGTTTTAATACCGCCGCGCCCTCGGGGTGAGGGCAGCGGTTCCCTGCTCTTTGGCCACTGATGGGGTGCCAGCGGCAGAATTACGTATTCGCTGAAATTGCAATCAGAGACAACCTGCGCTGTACTGAAAAGCTCGTTCGATATTTCCAATTACTAAACTCCTTCCCCAGCTACCGCCCGAGTCCTAAGTAACAACTTGCATTCGCGAGGTGCACTTGTTTCTTACTTTGAAAAGGTTTTCAAAGAAAAGTTTCCAAGAGTTAACAGCTTGTGAGGTAGAGTCTGTTTTCAAGTTGGGACTTGGTTGTAATTCTGTCTGCTCTATCTTGAAAAAAAGCAATTCTCCGATTCGGGTTGCTTACGAGTTAATAACGGGTTGGTTTTTTCCAATGGGCAAAATGCAGATGCTTGTAGTTGCCGAAAATGTGATTCTAAGTGAATTTTTCGATGCAATTATGTTTTGTACGAATTATTCTTTTAAGTAACATGGAATATATTAAGTTCACATGTAGTTACTTACAATACTAGAATGAGTTCAGTTTATAATTGTACTGCAGAGTGTTGGTCCTGCAGTTTTTGTAACGAAGTATCATTTTAAATATAATAGGAAGTCACTAACATAAATTACCTTTGTGAGAACTTTGCAGCTGTCAATGAAATGTTTAGACCAATTGTCTAAGTTATTTAAACAGCCAATAAATCACAATTGTGCAACTTAATACATTCTATCTAAGCTGCTCATTTTGTGTATTTACAAAGACATCTCCAATGTGGGCAACAATGAATCCACATATGCAAGCCAATGCGAATGCAAGCTCTTAAATACACCAAACCAAGACCAACAAAATGTGAAAATTATTGATAAGCAATCAAGTATCTTTATTGTTTATTGTAGCAAATAATATAAAATTCACCATAAATAAAATCAAGTATATCAATAGGAAGGAAAATTTTTCAAGTATATCAAATAGGAATACAGGATTCATTCGACACTCTCTGCACAGCCACCGGCAAGGACCAACATCTAGGCGAGGGATTCCCAACGGGTACGACATCGACTAGAAAACTCGACAAACTATAAGTTTAGTCAGTATTGACAAAGATATTCTAAGACGAACAAAATACTTCCTGCATTATGCACTGGAGAAATGTTATGGACAGGAAGTAACAACGTTAAACGTTTTGTAACCATTGCACAACAAGGAATATTAAAAACGCAGTTACCCCGAAGTGGAAGCTTCTTAGATTATTGTAAATCTAGTTATTTTCCAAAATATCACAAAAGGGGGTGGAGGGGTGCGGAGGGGGAGGAGGGTTGGAGAGAGGCGGAGGGGGAGAGTGGCGGAAGGGGTGGAGAGGGGGCCGGGGGACGCAGGGGGCGGAGTGTGCGGATGGGGGCTGAGGGGTCGCGGAGGGGGGCGGCGCGGGGGCGGAGAGGGGTGGTGCAGGATAGCAGAGTTTGGATGAGGATGTAAATAAAATTGATGAGTGTCTCGTAAGTAGCACATTTTTTTACTCTTTTACGGCAAAAAACTTCGCTATGAAAAAACTGCTCACGAAGGACAGAGGAACTTTGCATTATATTAAAATTTTGTGACGTTATGTTGGTTTACCTGTATTAGATCTCGTTTGTCAACGTTTAGAGTAACAAGATACAAATTACTATCAGCATAGCAAAGATTCCATGTCAAAATATTCTGAGTAAGCTTTCAATACACTTAAAAAATGCACTTACGTTTTGATTTTAATGAAAGTAGGTCAAAAGTTGCGCCTCTTACCTTCTACTTTGTCGGGCGGATTTCCCATTATTTATAAATTATTTTCCATTTCAAGATTCATTACATCGATGGAAACTAACGTTTTCCTTACAATTAAATAAAACACAAAAACAACGATTAACAAGTATGTGGCCAAGCTCCGAGAACAAATTCGATGGATAACCACACCGGTAGCGGTAGCTCAGTGCATCAACTGATGTCACTGCAGCGCCTCTAACCGAGAGGTCCTATGTTCGAGTCCTGACGGCGGCAGGATTTTCGACCTATATTATCAGCTAGGTCGAATTCAGCTGTTGTCTGGAGGAGAATTCTAGCGGCCGGCTGCTCTGATCGGTAGTTTTCCGTGGTTTCTCCGATCAACACCAGACGAATGTCGGAGCAGTACCGAACCAAATGGACCACGGACCGCGCGCGATCTTTCCTTCCTCTTCCTTGTCCTATCCTCTCCCCTTACACACACACTTACACTAACATGCACTGCACTACCACATATTCCGGGAGACCGGGCGGGAGCTTAGAGCTTGTCCCGACTGGGGCGGTGCCCCGTTGGTGGGAGAGTCCTGGTTAGGGGGAAACCCCACTACCCGACGGTAGGTCGGTGCCGGATCTCGCCATCCAGCGGGGGAAGATTACCGCCATCTCCCGATAAAAAAATGCACTACACTAAAGGGACTAATGACCGAAACAGTTGACGTGCCGCGAAACACGAAAAAAGTCAATCAATCACACTAAATTTGTTATTGCCTATTATTAATTAGAACGTTGAACATGCAAAGTGAAATTCTACATCTATATGAATATCATATAAGACAAATGTGATAGCAACCTATCGTACTGGCTGCGATAGCTTAGCAAATCGTTGACCATGAGGTTCTAGGACTGTGGCCGATTTTCTACGCTAGCAAGATAGCCGAGTCGAATTCAACCCCTCCCTGAAGAATTACAGCGAACTTCTATTCTGATTGCTAATTTTCCGTGTTTCCTTCGCTCATACCAGGCGAATACTGGTGGATCTCAACCTTCTCTGGATCACCACCCCCTGTAGAAAAAGTCCACCGACCCGTTATCCATAACTTTATAACAAATATCAAAATATTGGCTAGTGAATCAATTGATTGTTAGTGATTCCAGTCAACTGCTAAGGTCATTAGTCCCGAAAGTGTAGTGCATGCCTTTTCTTCGGGAGGTGACTGTGGTCTTCCCCCATTGGACGGTGAGATACAGCACCAATAGTGTCGTCTAGCGGGGTTTTCCCTAACCAGGTATCTTCCACCAGCCGGGACAACCTCCGACCTTCCGACCGGTCTCCCGCACGAGTGGTAGTGTAGTGCATGTAAGTGTGTGTAAGTAAGAGGTGAGGATACTAAAAGGAAGAGGGAGGAAAGATCGCGCACGGTCCGTGGCCGTTTGTTAGACTATTATTTCGGTATTCGCCTGAAATAGATCGGAGAAACTACGGAAAACTACCTATCAGAGCAGCCGACCGCTAGAACGCTCCTCCAGACAGCGGCTGCGTTCCACCTAGCTATGGAGTTAGTCGAAAATCCTGGCAACGTCGGTACCCGAACCTAGGACGCCCAGTCAGAGGCACGGCAGTGACATCAGTTGATGCCCGGAGCCGCCTCTCCCGGTTTGACTGATGGAATATTAACAACTTGTTAATGTCAGATTGCATCTTCGTTATCATCAATCGCAGATCGCAACGTTCAGTGATGTGTAGCGTGTTCCTCTTCGTTGACAGTAAATAAGCTACTGTACTAAACGCACGCTCAGCGAAGGATGAAGGAAACTGCAATTAAACATTTCGGTACTATTGTCCACAATCCAGAGTAGAGAACTGGTATTGATTTTTGTAAAGAAAACTCTTGGTATTATTCCCTTGGGATTATTAATTTGAATTTTCCGTTAAGAGTGAGTTCTTAAGAATTTCTCTTCCAAATTGAATGAATCTTCACTACACGTATTTGCGAAAGGATCTGAAACCCAACTCGCTAAAATGATTAAAAGAGCTTGGGAATTCTCCATAAAACCAACATCAAGGACGTTCAAGTGTGTGCAGTAAATAAATCTTCCTCTTTTTCAGAGCCTATTGATTATATGGAGAAGAGTTTGTATTCATGTGTACATAGATTTCGTCTGAATAGAAGAAAAGCAAAAGCAGCTATGACTTTTTAAAAACTTAAATTCAACTCCACGTTGCAGTTGTAAACTAATTCCATTAAATATTTTAAACAGGTACGTCTAGTAAGAGATTTATTTTTTGAACTAATCAAGTTTTCGCACAATTTTTGTCTGTTGTCAAGAAAGCCTAGTACCTAGTCGAAAAAAACAACGATTCAGACAAAAAACATTTAGGAAGCCAACGTGCTTTTATGTGCAGCAGAAAAATGATTGTAATTATTTTCACACAGAGGAAACCGGAAGGAAGAAGTCGGTCATTCAATGATTGCTTCTAATCTTATCTATTCTTTTAATAAGTAATGGAACAACGTACGCATGTGTACATTCAAACTTTTGGCCACGAAATGCTGACGAAAAATAAGATGATGTCGAATAATGACGAGATACGGCGTCGACCTGGGTCAGGGATTTTCCTCAACCAGTTACCTCCCACCAGCCAGTACCGCCCCAGTCGGGACAAGCTATGAGATCCGGAATGTTCTCACGACAAACGAGATAGTAAGAGATGTAAGTGCGTGTGTGTGTGTAAGTAAGGGGTGAGGATAAGACAAGGAAGAGGAAGGAAAGATCGGACTAATGATCTTAGTATTGACACGCCTGGAATCACTAATCAATTTCGCGGTGTAAAAAATGGAAGGTGATGGCGCAATTCTGGTTTCAGATTCGGATTCAGCGCGTGGGAATGCACAGGGAAACATGTATCAAGTCTTTGGGTCTGACGACAACCCCAATAACAAAAAACACAACGTCACGATGGTTTTTGCGTTTAAAAAAATTGGAGGATGATGGCACAATTTTGGATTCAGATTTAGTACGTCGAAATACTTAGAGAAACATGTATCATTGATTCTGAAGACTTTTTTGTGTGTGTCTGAGTAATCGGTTACGAAAAAGATTAAGCCCTTTGCATTCTATATAACAAATCTCATGATTGCCCATAACATATTGTCAGAGAGGTTTGCTCGTTTGCATCTGTTATTTCGATTCATAATAGTGAAAAATGGTCACAAATATACGTGTTGTTAAACATTAACTTCTTGAAATTACCTGTATTTCACCTTTACGGCAATCTACATGTGAGAGATTGCTCTCATTACGGAAGTAGTGCATTTGTTCTGTCACAAAGCAGATTTTCGAGGAATTCGAAAGGTAAATAAAGGGAGGCCCAGGCATTCAATTTACGCACCGCATCGTCCCCAATGTGCAATGGCAGGCTGCTCCCCTCCCCGCAGAGTTGGCTACCCCCACTACTTGCACTTTCGCCACTCTCGCGGGTATAGAGCGATTTTCCTAAGGATGAGCCAAAGTGACAGCTAGAGCTGGCAACATAACTGAAGGTTCAGTGGTCGTTGCGCCCTTCTGCCCATTAGACTCCCGCATTCGTTCGTTTGCAGTTGGCGAACTTGTAAATGTCTTCGACACTTCCCTCTGTGGTGTCCTTGTCCGACAGAAATATAGTGCGCCGCGAGAAATAATAGATATTAGGAAGTTCAGTGTAATGTGCTCTTCCGTAAAATTCTTTTTTTCTACAAACATTACATTGAATTTACTTTTTGTGTGATAAATATGTTTATTTTAAAACCGAGACTTGAATGCGAGATGCGTACCGATGCACGTGTTTGCGGCTTAAAATCATTTTTCTTTCTATTTACATTCGTGGCAGTTTTCTTTTACTGATTGGGAGAGCATGTTAGGAGTTTTTCCACATACGTAATTAAATTTAAATATTTCCCAGACTCACGTACGTGCATATACCTTAGCGAAACTCTTAAGACTGCTTCGTAGGGATGTTTTTACAGGAGCCATTAGCACTTTACGAAGGGGCGTGGCTGAACAGCTGTCGCGGCGGAGGGACACTTCTCTTAAATACACATGATATTCACTTGTTTTCGCGAACTGTCACTTTGGCTCATTCTTAGGAAAATCGTTCTATAGGCGTTCGGCTCTTGAGAAGAGAATGTCCGCGGGAGCAGGGGAGGTGCGGGCCTGCTCTAGGGGTCGGACGCTGCCATTGGCAAGGGGAAGTCGCGAGGGGGGTCTACCTTGTGTTCCTGACTCGGGAGCTGGGGCGTGATCTCGAGATTCAGAAACACCTCCCACGCAACAGGCACCCTTTGTCCCTGAAAGCCCGGTGCTGTGCAGTAGCGCTCAAAGTTCCCGCTACCAAGAAGGTGGTACCTAGGTTCAAATCCCGGCCGATCCATGTGAAATATATGGTGGATATAGCGGGCTCGCGGTAGGTTTTCTAGAACAGTAGAACCTCGTTAGCCGGAATTAACTGGGGCCGGGGCCGATTCGCGTTAACGAAAATCCGGCTTATCCAGAGGATGAGAGATAAACGGTAAAAAAGAACGAGGGCTTACCAAACAAATTTTTCATGATGTTTAAATATGATTATCGACTCACTATCACCTAAAATCCCATTGTAATATGTACACTGTATACAATATACATGGTACAAGCTAGTCGGTGGCCCTGAGATCGCCCCTCCCCATTTCCCCTCTGCGGGTGGTCAGTCGCTGGACAGGGGAGGAGGGGAAGGTGAGGGTTGGCAGGAGGGGTGAGGGTAATAAATTAGCCCGCTGGCAAGTGAATTCCAGTAATATGTAACGTTGCAGTTCAATTCTTATAGTTCTTAAAATTTCAAACATGTAGTTTCTTTCAAATTCATTATTAACATGTGCTACTTCAATATTCATTGAAATTCAAGATCGAATTTACTGTTTTTCATGTAGCATTTCACAATATTCTTTACAAATCGTTGTCTCATAACAAATTCTCTGCCTCTCGTCATCATCAACATTAAAGTTGCTAACGTAATAAAACATATGAGGAACAATATTCGTTAAGTGTATATGAAACGATAATAAACATGAGGATTAATATTCGTTAATTGTGTTCGAAGCGTTACAAATATACCTGTAGAGAATAGCGATATATCGTATGTAAAAGAAGTCTTCATTCACTACTTTAAATACATTTTTTTCCAAAAACTGGTCCGGAATATCCCAACGTCTGGGATAACGAGTTTCTGTTGAAGTTCTTTCATTGCGATCGCCTCTCATTTCACGCTTACTCCATCGCGGAACCATTTTATCAGCAATTCAGACAATTCGAAACAGAAAATACTTAGGTACTGGGGATCATAATATGATTGATTTTTTCGTGTTTCCGGTTGCGTCAACGGCTTTCGTCATTATTCCTGTAAGTGTAGTGCATTTTTTCTCAGGAGATGGCGGTGGTCTTCCCCCGCTGGATGGCGAGATCCGGCGCCAACCTACCGTCGGCTAGTGGGGTTTCCCCCTAACCAGGACTCTCCCACCAGCGGGGCACAGCCCCAGCCGGGACAAGCTCTAAGGTCCCGACCGGTCTCCCGGAATATGTGGTAGTGTCGTGCATGTTAGTGTAAGTGTGTGTACGGGGAGAGGATAGGACAAGGAAGAGGAAGGAAAGATCGCGCGCGGTCCGTGGCCCGTTTGTCAGAGATACTGCTCCGGCATTCGCCTGGTGTTGATCGGAGAAACCACGGAAAACTACCGATCAGAGCAGCCGGCCGCTAGAATTCTCCTCCAGACAGCGACTGAATTCGACCTAACTGAAAAGCTTGTGTCGAAAATCCTGCCGTCGTCAGGATTCGAACCTAGGACCTCCTGGACGGATCATAATAAAGATTGTTGTTGTTCTCTTTCTATCCCCCTGGCGCCCCTTTCGTAGATACGCGCGATACACACACCTCTACAAAAGGATGGGGTACGACTCGTAGTCGTCAAAATTTGTTGAAATTATCAGTAGAATTGGTTTGTTAAAATGACCTATTAAACGTGTGTCATTCAAACATGTGTCTACGGTGATTGAATAATGTAATGTACTTGAGATTTATTTATATTATTTTACATGAAAATCTAGATGACTGAAGTAATATTATTAGTTTCTTTCAAATAAGGCGTTTGTTTTGCTTTCAAAGTAAGTGTTACAATATAGTCATTATGATACACCGTCTGACAAGTTCCAAGCTCATATGAAGAATAATATGTTATTTCAGAACCATATTTAGCAACTGTTAATGTATAACGTTTCTCTTATATATTAAGATATCTAAATATATTTGGTTATTGGAATTCATATTAACGATGTGGTAGTAGATTAAGAGTGATCTCACACAACGCACTGGATCTGCAGACCTATCGCAGCCGATCACTTCCCATTTTCAACTTTAACGTACGCGTCCATTATCGTATCTAACGCCACTACTCATGAACGGCATCACCTGCAGCATTTCGGAGTATCCAATTTCATCCTGTAATGGCCGCTCCCAATTGTGGGGAGAGGTTCGGTGGGAACCGCAGGCGAAGCCGCAGGAGGCTGGAGAGCCCTTTGGCCCCCGAGGGCGAGACTTGGTTGAGAGGGGGGAGGGGGAAGTGGTCACAGCAGTGAGTTTGTGTGTGTGTGTGTGTGGGGGGGGGAGAGTCTCAGCCGCCTTTGCCTCCTTTTTGTGTTGACTCTTAGGGCTTCGCTTTCAGATAAGTAAAGAACGCTGTGTGACTCGTGGCGTCTCCTCGCACTTCTAAGTCGGTGCAGATAGATGCCTTTGAACCTGCATGAGGGGAACAGGGTCCAGCAGATTGATTATTTCGTTGATTGATTGATTGATTAGTGATTTCGTCAACCAAGGTCAATCAAGGGATTCAATCAGGGCCTTTCCTTGTCATTCCTTGTTTCCTCGGAAGGTGGCTGTGATATTCCCGTTAATCGTTTCTACGTGGTGAGATCCGGCGCCGACTTTCTCGTCACCTAGTGGGGTTTTCCCCAACCAGGTATTTTCCACCAACGGGACACCGCCCCAACCGGACATGCTCTGAGCTCTCGACAGGTCTCCCGGCATGTGTGGTAGTGTATTGCACGTAATTGTATGTGTAAGTTAGTGGTAGGGTTGGGACAAGGAGAAGGAAGAAAAGATCGCACACGGTTCGTGGCACATTTGTTAGGGTATTGCTTCGGCATTCACCTGGTGTTGATCGGAGAAAACATGGAAAAATAATAATCAGCGCAGACGGCCTCTAGACTTCTCCGGACAGCGGCTGAATTCCACCTAGGTATCGAGCTAGTGTCGAAAATCATCCCAACGTCCGGACTCGAACCTAGGACGCCCGATGAGAGGCATTGCAGTGACATTAGTTGATGCCCTGAGCCACCTCTCCCGGTAATTATTTCGTGTTTTCGGATTCAGCATTTGGCTATTAGTCCCATTACTGTAGTGAACGTTTTTATCACGGGAGGTAGTAGTTAATTATATCATTTTTTCAAAACATTTCTTCGTTTTCTTTTGTGTGCAATTATTCGTGTTATTATAATTTCGTGTGCTGTCTATCACAGAGAAAACATAAGGGGATCGATGCAATCTCCGTACATTTTGCGTTTTTCTTTAATTGAGATTTTCTTAAAGTTGGAATCAGTGTTTATACAGTTTTTAGAGAAATGAGATTGTTTAATCTAGGGGAGGGACCACAAAAGTTTGTACCCTTGCGTCGCTGACATTTTGCACTCACGTGCAAGTGTTGTGCCGGGAAGAACCGCAGAAATGCAATGGTACGGACATTTGAAGCTTCGTCACTAAGGGAGCAGCTATTGCCTTCTGTATTTGTCTGAGAGAGCGTATTGAATACCCGTGCGACTAATAAAATTATCCAAGCAATGTCATTGTTGGCCTACTTAAAGTAATGTTCTGGATTTCTTGCTAAACCTCACAATTAATCCTATGAATACGATAATTGACTAACCTGCGAGTGTGTCCGTGTTACCTTTTTATGTCGATGTATCCCTATTACATTCAGACCTCTTTCTATCCCACATTCTGTGCAAATGAGTTGTTATTCAACGTCTATTTTCATAATAAAACTTGCAATTAAAAACTTTTTCCATCGACAATTTTTCATGTAGTCTTCCATTTCTAAGAAAATTAATGACACTATTACTAAAGTAATAAATCGTTAAATTACAAAACACAAAAAAATCTGTCAACATAATAATACTCGCCAGATACAGCTTCTATTTTACGATATATTTGACATATCTTCTACCTTCACAGTTGTTTATGCTTCTGATGACAGTATTGTAGAATATGCCATTGCACTCCATTTTTCACACATGAAAATGTTTTTGTAAAATTCATCTGGACATAAATTACCAAGGACAAAACGACTATGGTGATGCCACAAAAAAAAACAACAAAAAAACAGCCACTTGTTTTCAATAAAATTAAAAATAAGTTATTCATTTTACGGTGTGCCAATTTGAAGCATCATTATATAGTTTAAAAGATTGTTAACTTTACAAGCCCGGCTAGCTCAGTCGGTAGAGCATGAGACTCTTAATCTCAGGGTCGTGGGTTCGAGCCCCACGCTGGGCGCTAAATTTTTGTCATCGTGTCTCATGTCGACGGCGTCTTGTTGGGTGACTATGCGATGAAAAGAAGGGAGCTGAGAGGGTCAATATCACAGGTGAATGGTAAACAAGGCGAAGAATTTGCTGTTGTCACGTAACAGCTGCCTCGCAGATCGCCACTATCCGCCGTGACAGCGGACGTAGCAGGAAACCAGACCACTTTCCCCAACGTCATTGCAGTACCCCCCTCCTCCACTTCACGACGTCACTAACCGCGTTCATCCGAAGCTGCTCTCGCTTTTATTTACGTACGTGATAACACTCGCAGATAAGCACGGTGACTCTTGCGTTTTTTCATGATAATTGTTATTTGTGCTATGCAAGCTTATAACACAGAAATTTTAAATGTATAATGTAGAGAATCTTGAGGGTAGGTAAATAAAAATTAGTTTTTTTATAGTGCCAACGTTTCGGCTATTTTTTTTCCTCCTTCAGGGCTATAGTTAAGAGTATGTTCAGTGACATATGTAATAAATTGTATGTAATTTATTGTAGTTTCGTTGCTCCCGCAAACGGGAACAGCGGTGTCTTTGATTCGATACCATTATATTACTAAGCCGAGAACGTAGGCGGCGAACCGGCAAAGCAGGCTAAGGGCATTAAATGATGTCACTGCAGCACCTCTGACCGGGAGGTCCTAGGGTTCGTGTTTCGATGATGGCAAGGATTTCGACACTCGCTTGTCATCTGGATTGAATTCAACCGCTGTTGGAGGAGAATTCTACCGGCCGGCTGCTTTCCGTGGTTTCTTCGATCGACACAAGGCGAATGCCGGAGCAGTACCCCAACAAACAGGCATTGTCCTATCCTCACTCTTACACACACAAACACACACACACACACACACACACACACACGCACGCACTCTCTCACATGCGCTACGCTAACACATATGTCGGGAGAACAGTCGGGAGCTAAGAGGTTGAGCCGGCTGGAGCGTTGCAACGTTGGTGGGAGATACCTGGTTGTGCAAAACCCCGCAATCCAACAGATCGGTCGTTGCCAGATCTCGCCATCCAGCGGGAGAAGATCACCGCCACCTCCCGTGATAAAATATGAATTACACGTACAGGACTCATGA
>BLKR01004960.1:40000-93084 GCA_011170035.1 Teleogryllus occipitalis
TATTACCTAGTCTAGAAGCGATCAAGGAGCGAGAAATCGTTCTTTCTACTTCTCAAACTGATTCTACAGCTACTACTTCTCCATCAGTCGAGATTTCATCATCTAATGACACCGTTGTCATTGAAATTCGCGAGAACATGGAAGAGATGGGACAGAAAAGTACAAACGTCTCAATCATGACTGAATCAGCTGAAATAACAGAGAAATCTCCGATTGTTGCCCTTACACAAGAAATTAAAACACAAAACAATCCTGTCTCTTTACCTAACCGTCACCTGAAACTTGAATTGATGACCACAGGAAGCGATAACCAGCCACGAAATTTCAAAGACAATACAAGTGACGCAACCATTCGAGGAAAAAAACCTCGTCGGTTGCACCCATTTGTGCTCATAGAAGACGATCTGGGAGAACTGAACGTAACCAACGACTTGGAGCATCTAGACAACAGCGTGGGTCCGCTAGGGCAGTTTGTCCAGCTTGTATCAAAGCCACTGCCTTCATCGTCACCGTCGAAGGACACATCGACGAAGTCGACCGCGGCTAAAACGACGACGACGATATCGACCAAGCAGAAGACTAAGTTTACAACGAAGGCGAAGCTACCCGTCGACTGCCTGCCGTCAGTGCTACGAGTGGCTCGTCGCCCGACGTCACCGCCGCCGTCGTCCACGACGCCGGCGCCGGGCGACAAGGACGACATCGTCGTCGTCCTTCCGTCCACCATGTCCCCCGCGGACGCCGATGGATCCGACGTCCTACTGGTGTATCCCTGCGCGGCGCCAAAGAAGAGCGGCGATGCCACCACGGAGAAGACAATGGTGGTGCTGGCCAGCAGTGTAGACTCTCAGGAGCTGCAGGGCCCCGTGTTACCCATCGGCGCTTCACCAATTCCAACGGATGATACTCAGGAGAAACGAACGGATGCTCAGGTGGAAAATGCTGATCCTTCTATGACGACGCATGTTCCTTCTCTGGAAACACCAGCTGAAGAAACCGTCAAAGATGTGAAGATGCTGCCTGTGAACGATGAGCTATCTGAAATGAGTGTTGAGGACGTTATTCCTACGACGGCGGAAATTCCTTCTCTACAAATGCCAGCCGAAGATACAAAGATACTCCCTGTAAAGGACGATCTGCTGGAGATGAAAGAAGTTCAGGACATTCTTCCTATGACGACGGAAATTTCTTCTAGGCAAACACCAACTGAAGAAACCATCGAAGATATGAAGATGCTGCCTGTTAACGCTGAGCTACCAGAGACAAATGTGCAGGCCATTCTTTCTATGACGACGGAAAATTCTTTGCAAACACCAGCCGAAGGCACCATCGAAGATGCAAAGGCACTGACTGTAGACGCTGAGCTACCTGAGACGAAAGAAAGTCAGGATGTTATTTCCATGACGACAGAAATTCCTTCTCTACAAATGCCAACCGAAGAAAGTATAGAAGATGCAAAGATTTTGCCCGTAAACGCTGATCTACTTCAAGTAAAAGGAGTTCAGCCTGTTCTTTCTATGGATAATCACGTTCCTTCAGCACAAATGCTAGGCCAAGAATCTATCAAAGATGTAAAGATGAAGTCTATGAATTCTGAGGTACCTCAGATGAAAGGAGATCAGCCCGACCCCTCTTTGTCAACAAATGTTCCTTATATACAAACTCCAGCCAAAGAAACTATCGAAGATGTAAAATCTATGCCCGTGAACACTGAAATATCTGAGGCGAAAGAAGCTCAGAAGAATGCTACGAACCAACAATTAAACATCATTGTGAAGACAACCCAGGTTCTGTCACTCCAAACTTTAACCACAGAAACTCACAAAGACGCCGAGGTCAAACCATTGAACAAACAAGTTGACGATGTCATATCTTCGACGAAAGAAGATACATCTGGGCAGAATTATAGCACAGATACTAACAAGGAGTTAAAAACACTTCCCACTAAAGCTGAGGAACTTGAAATGAAGAAAATTCATGAGAAAGCGATAAACCAACAGCTGAAAAATAATATTTCTTCGACGACAGAAGTACCGTCTGAACAAAGTTCAAACACAGAAATTACGGAAGATATAAAGTCATCCAAAACAACAGCAACAATTACGCAAGAAGAAAAAATAGAAAGCAGTGTACAGGTTGATAAGAACCAGGCAGAGCATGAAAATGATCCTTTTGAAGAATTAACCATTCTATCACCCAGCGAAAAAGTCCATCACATCTTTACTCTGGAACCTGAGCCAGAAACAATAAAGGATATTGCTCCAGAAATCAAAAAGAACGCTACAACAGACACAAATCACCTAACAACTACTACACACCAACCCATTTTTTCAACCCATAGGCCATTCCGACTCCGAAAACCCATAACAAAGCCGAGAGTTGTCATAGGAAAGGAGATTTTCGAGAGAACCCCGTCAACGGGGCACAGAGGAGTATTCAGACCATCACGACCACTTTTTCCAACCCGAAATCGTGCAAAGACGGATTCCACCACAAGTTCGCCATCACCATCTACCACGACCGAACGAGACGCTGAGACCACATCCACAGCGGGTGTTGCTGCGACCGCACGCACCCCTGATCTGCTGGAAGATGTCACGACCGCAACCAACACGACTGCGTCTCCTTTGACAACGATTAAGCCGGCAGTTTCTACTGAAATCTCCCCTGACGCAAAGACTCACATGTATTTCGCTGCTATGAGGTTTACCTCGGCTACAGCGAAGATTCCAGAATTGATCTCCACCCTTGGAGTGACAACGCCGGAAACTTCTACAGCCAGTGGGGGGCTTTCTACGACAAGAAATACCACGCGGGAAGCTTCACAGTCGCCGGTAACTTCCAATACGACGGATGCGTCTTCAACGGCGGGATCCGCAAGAGGGGAAGCGGAACCCGCCCCCGCCCCCTCGCCCGCACCCCGCCCACTGCGTCCGCGCGACCGGCTCACTCTCTTCCCGCGCCGAACGCGCCCCGACCTCCTCCAGACGCGAAGGTACGCCACGCCAATATTACACTTCGCAGTTTTAGGTTAAGATATTTCCTTTTTTTAATTTAGTTTCTAACTGTTACACCAATGTTACACATCGGATATTCAGGCAAAGATATTCTTTTTTATTTTCTAACTGTTACACCAACATTACACTTCGGATTTTTAGGAAAATATTTTTTAAAAATTTATTTTCTAACTGTTTCTCCAATATTACAATTCGGATTTTTAGGCAAACATTATTTCTGTTTTATTTATTTTATAACTGTTCATATTTCTAACTAATACATGTTTTTCAGAGAAGTTAATTTTTGCCAGTTTATGAACATTTGTTTTTAAACCTAACTGCGGGTAACAAAGAAAGTTTGTTTTAATAGACTATTATAAAGACCATTAACATGAGATTATTTTAGAAGTTTTGGTATAAGTAATTATAAATTTAATCTATTTACGCAAATTCAATTCTGGGGGACGAAACCAGTCTCTTGGAAATTTTGATTTTATTTGTACGCCTAACTCTCTGTTTTGACCTAGATTGAAATCTTTGGCACAAGTTGCACATGGAAAAAGATCGAAACATTTTTGGGCTTGATTTGTTATAATGTCTATTATGTTCGAGATTTGTAATTCATAATGTATTTGCGTGTTTGAAATGAACCATGGCGCTTTTACTATTTTTCGTAAGATTTTATTTTGTATAATTTGTAAATTATTCAGGTTAGTTTTGACAGTTTTTCTCCAAATGGACATAACATTGGACAGACATAACTAAGCGTTGGTCGTAAAATATATGTATAAATTAGTTTTCCAGTATCTAAATTTATATTAGATTTTTTATTGATTAGTGGATAGAGTTGGGCCATTTTTGCTTTAGTTTTGTTGATTGTGGATTGCAAATGTTTATTCCATTTGAGTTTAGTATCAAGAAGTACACCTATATATTTAACAGGTTGGGAATTGTCCACCCATTCGATAGGAGTATTATTTATTTTCAATTATGTGAGGTTTAATTTGTCGTAGTGAAAAAAAATTGCTTGTGTTTTACTCTGGTTGATTTTGATATTCCACTGATCCACCTAGTCTGTGAATAGATAAAGATATTTTCTATGGACCTGGATGGCCGAGGTGGCTAAGAGCGTGTATCGACTCAGCGCTTCGGCTCCAATGGTCGCGGGTTCCGCCTTGGATATAGTTATTTATCTCTTCTCTGTTATGTTTGTTGTCGCGGAGGGCCTCGCGTTCTGTTGACCCCAGATCAGAGGAGCTCGCAAGTGTTGTGTCTAGTGTGTGGTCGAATATGCTTCCCATTGGGACGTGAAGGGTAATCGACTGTCAGCTGGATAAAAGCCCTAGAAAGAAAGAATATCTATTTTCTTATTTTATTTACGATCAGTGTTGTACAGACAGTTGCAAAAATTGTTCCATGCCATATTGACATTAAATCATTACGATGCCGTTTCGACTAGCTACTATTGTGTTATTCTTCTGGAATTGTCAAAAAAGATTCGTTTTTTTACGTTTTGTCTTAAATAAAACTGCGAACTATAGACGAAACATCAAAATGATTTATTGATAATTTTGTATGTATCTGTATGTACATAAAGATGGTCGTTAATAAAATAAGATAATTGTATAAGTGCTGACCTAAATATAATATTAATTGCCAATATTGTTTTGATATAGGTTCTCGAAATTTATTGACGGGATTGGGGCAGTAACAATTTTTCAACAAAGTTTCCACAAACTTAGAAACTTTTCACAAACAAAGTTTGAGTTATAGTCATCTTCTTGTTTTCGTAATTATAAATTTCATTAAAATGTTGAAAATCGTATTCATATTATTCACAATTTTATGTATTTTCTGGAGGTAATATGGAATTTTTCATCCTTTTACTTTTAAATTGTTATTCACGTTATTTTTGTGAGAGAATTATTTTTGGATTGTTTTGTTTCGTTTTCTTTCTTTCATTCCTCCTTTGTTTTCTACTTATTATTTCTTAACGTTGTGAAGGGATTCGCTTTCTCCGAAGCTAACAAAGATTCTTTCGTTGAGTCTCTATAAGTTATGAGTAAAAACTCTTCTCTCAGTCCTACGGTTTAATTCATCAATCAAAATTGCAGTATTAAACTCCTTTGATTCTACCTCTGAAGAATAAAATAAATTTATGGAACAAGAACAGGATAAGAAATAAACTAGTTTTAGACATACATGTATTGCAATAAGTTACGATGATTCTGATTGTACAAAATCTTTGTTTCAACCGTAAGGCAGTAGCAGGGGTACCATCATATCATATCATATTGTTACATCTATTATCTCCACAAAGATTTTTTACAGGAAAAAATTGTCTTCTATCTTTGCAATCGCAAAGCGGCTTGTTTTGTTTATCGCGAATAAAAATCGCGTGAACTCTCTAAGCAAAAAAGATGACTCAATAATTAGCATTAGCGTGTACTGAAGAACAACAAATTTTAAAGAACATGAAAAAGAAGACCTGGGATGCTTAACGGAAAATAACATTTCATTTATATGTTGTACACGAGAGTTTTGCCAGTGCATGTTTTGGCATCCCATTTTCATAAAGCCATGAGCCGCTAATGTTTAAATGTGATTTTCGTGTGCACTGCACGGTGTTCGTCTGAGCGCAGGAACAACAGCAGCACAGCGGACGCTACAGAGGCCACCGCTTCCACCACCACGGCGACAATAACGACGCAGCGCGCCCCGCCGCAGGCAGCGCGTCCCGCACCACGCCCCTTTCGCCACTTCGCCCTCCGCCCCGCCCCCGGCCCCGCCCCCGCCAACGGTGAGTCCCTCCCGCTCCGCCAGCGTTGGAAGAACACGATTTTATAATGAAGACGGAGCGAATGTGTGTTTTTATCCCGCCTTTACTCGCCCGTATATTTGTTAGTCGATTACTCGCGTGTTAGATTTTATCTAACAACTGTTTATGATGTATTTATTGTGTTACTGTGAATCAGAGTCATGCTTTCATATTCCGAGATATTTGTTATTGAGTTATATAAGTTGTATAGATGTAATAATGCTTAAAGATGACCTGCTGACTCATAATTTTTCTTTATAATAAGCACTCAAATCAAAATCACAGTCATGAAATTAAGTATTATATTGTGCAAATTTATTTCAGAAAGGCAAATTATAGAATACAATCAATGTAATTAACAATAGGATTTCACCACATACAGGTACATTTATGAAGTAAAATAAGCTTCCTCAGAACTACAGGCATTGCAAACAAATAATATTTCTTGTGTGTTGTCGACAGAGGGGTTTGCAGCAATATTACTGCGTCAACCTGGTTTGCTTCTTCGGACCATAAACGAGTCTTCTTTTCTCTTTTGGTTGCTCCCCGACATAAATTCTTACTCTAAAAAGAAAACAAAACTTCATTATCTTTGCACGTCTTGTAGAATTCAGTGGGAAATATAGTTATGCAAATTATCGTTTCCATGTCGCGGCAGAAAGTATTATTCCTTGACAAAGGACATCATGGATAAGAGCCCAAAATTTATTGCTTGTTTATCCTTGAAAATAGATTTTATTACATGGGAGCGGTTTTTTTTCATTCAAAATTCAAGTAGTATATGACTTAGTTTAGGGATCACAGAATTTTGAAAATGTGCACTGAATTCACTTCTCCCCCATAGCACGTCAGACACAATTTTAACTGTTTTTTGACGTAAAATAAATAAAAAATAAATAAACTAACATAATCTACCGAGAAGGGATAGCGGACGATATTCTTGCTAAATCTATGAATCTTACCTTTGATATAAGGTTAAAAAATCCCATCAAGATAAGACACTAAGCTTTTCTGATCTTCACATAAGCACTCAAGACGCAAAACAGAGAGTGGAGGCGATAATCTTATCGAAATATAAGGCGATTGCTCGCTCATGAGAAAATATATAATATGACGCGCCGTAATAATCAAAGCCTTCTCATATTGTTTCCCTTCGCAGAATTGATGAAGAGTTGAATCGTGCAGGAAGGCATTGCTCAAGCTTTATCTCCGTGTGTAGAAAGATGCCAATGTTATTGAAATAAATTAAGAATTGTTAGATTTTTCTAATAGCGCGAGTAACGGCGGGTTGAAACAGATTTTTCAACGTAAGTTTGGGTAGTTTAAATTAGATTGAGTTTTGGTTAAAATAAGATTGTACGTTTTGGTTAAGATAAGTTATTGATGAAAATATGATTCTTAGGTCACAATAAGTTCTTTAAATAAAGTTTTCTGTTTAAAAAAAATTATTAGTTTAATATAGTTAGTATTTTGGTTAAAATAAGATTTTTGAACATATTTCTGTGCCTAAATCTAATTGGTTGTCTAATTTGGGCCAGACGTTTGCCCTTACGAGCCCACTATCACTATGCCGACGACATGCTCCCGACAAAGTTACTGAAGAGGGAATAAGTGATTACTTCTGCTCGCATTAATCATCCCTGCTTCTTCACCCCTATTAAATATTTACGAGTATTTCAGTGACGAACCGTTGTGGTATCATGGATGTTTTACATTTTGAACGATTTTGGTAGACGGCTAGGTTTATTTAAGGAACATTGCAAAACAGCTTCAATTTTAACGACAACTTTTATATTTGGAAATATTATTTGTCTGCATTAAAATTTCAATTATATTCCACAGTGAGCCTTTTAATTACTATTTATACGTTTTAAATCTTTTGTTTCTGTGAAAAAATCCCTAAAGTTTAAAAGCTAAAATTAAGACAAAATAAAATTTTAAATGCTTTCCGCCACGGTTTAATCGCACCTTCGTTTTCTAAAATATATTTAATATCATGCGAAGGTTTCAACGACAATTTCCAACTTTCCCAAAATAACGTTCATCCTAGCTTAACAGAACGTATTTAACGCGTGCTTTGATTTGCAGGAAGCACAGAAACCAGCACAGAGGCCTCCACCTCGTCGCCAGCTTCGTCGGCGCCCACCGAGCAGCCTCCGGGCGCCACGCCCACCCCGACTGAGCAGCGCCCGCGCCACCGCTTCCGGCCGCCGCCGCCGCAGCTGCGCGCCGCCCTCCGCCTGCGCACGCGCCCGCCCCACGCGCAGCACGCGCAGGTAATGACGGCGCATTTTATTACTAACTCGTTCCCTGTCCATATAAATACATTAAAATATCTCCCCACGTCTAAACGATCCTGACGGACAGAAAGCTTCATTGTAATATTCTAAATAAATAAATAAATAAATAAAATAAATACATAAATAAGTAAATAAATAAATAAATAAATAAATAAATAAATAAATAAATAAATAAATAAATAAATAAATAAATTCGCACTTCCCGATATATTTCTAAATTCTACGACCGTCCTAACAAATTCACGCCAAAATGTTTGCAGTTGCCGTAGAAGTTGTAAACGTCTGTGACTCACATACATGTAGTTCACAGACGTAAAACCATGGAGTGTTTTATTTTGTGAACCACATGTGGATCATAGATCACAAAATATCGTGTTAAAACATCGATACTTCGATTTATCTCCAAAAGGTTTTTGTTATCGATGAAAACGCGGCGGCGGCGCTAGCCGAATGCGTTTACTACTCTCCGTGAAGTCACGAAGGTTAAGCGCATTCGAGACTCGCGGGTTCGTGGTTGGATGACCGGCCAGGAACCCCGGGGCCCAACGTCGTCGAGCCCCTGGCCGAAGGGATAAAAGGCAATGACTGACTGCGACGTGACGAGACTTGACAAAGATTAAAAAGTAAAAAGCACTTTAATGGGGGATTACTCCCCAGTGCTAAAGCGCTCAACGCCCCTTAACGGGGCTTGGAGACGCGTTGTGTCAAGGTCGAGACGCAACAAATTAAAAAAAAAAAAAAAAAAAAAAAAACAAACAACATGGACAAAGAACATCGATGTTTAAAAGATGATCAAACGGATAATACTTTCCAATCCTGTTTCCATTTTTAATTAGAGTACTTAAATGAAATTCCGATATATTTTATTGTTTGGTCACGCATAAGTTACATGTTAATAATATTTATAGAATGTAAAAAATTTAGGATATCATGTTTTAAAGATGAAACATAGGCTGTCTGCAACTAAGTTTTTTCTTAATAAAAGTTCCAATAATTTCTGTTTATAGACAGTCACTAACTACATTTATTAAAACATAAATGATTAATACATTCAAAATGGTATCCTGAACAGAACAGCATGGCAACGTTTCAGAGGTCGAGTTGTGCTTCGATCATCAGGCCTTTAGCAATATTTCAACTAAAATAGGAAATTTAATAATTAATATAAATAAAAAATTAAAACAACTTATATTAAAATAAAATAGGTGTGTTTAACATTATAAAGAATTCACAATACATTAAAAATTTTTAGATGAATGAATACTTTTCAAGGAATTGAATGAGATAACATGATAAAATTGACCTTTATAGATGGTATCATGTTGAAAACATATTTCTTAAAAATTAACAATCACAATTAGAAATCTCGATATAACACATTAACATTTTTAAACTTAAAAAATAGCATGTAAGTTTAAATATTCGTGGTCTAAATTAATTCAAATTGAAAAATCGAATTTAAAACGAATAGATACATGTGATGAATTTAGTATTCAAGAAACATTAGAAATTGTCAATAGTTCTTGAGAATATGGTGTAGCAGATGCAGCCGGGAGTTGCCGTGCTGCGAGTGCGACTACATACGGGGATCAGAACGGGTTTCAGGGGATTGTTTGCCTTTAGGGCAATGATAGATAATATGCAAGTAGAATAAATAAATTTAATTGCTTGATAATTGAGTACAATTGATTTGATTTATAAAAAGCCGGAGGACCATTGATAGTTTATGACGTTAATGATTGCTCTTCTTTCTTGAAGTACACTTGGCAGCTTACTTACAGTTTGAAGCAAGGAAAGCAGCAACCCAAATCACTCGGCTGAGTGTGTCGCTGTCCGGGCTGAGGTAGGCTCCAGGCAGTTCGGTGGTGCGAACTGGCATGGGCGCGGACTCAGATGACCGGAGCTGGTGGTGGAGTTTGCCGTGAATTCGGCCAAGTGGCGGCTGCGGCTCGCGAGTGGCACGAATTTGAGGCTGGTTAGATGTGGCCGTACTAATCGCCTTGATAGGCGAAGCAGGAACAGTCGACCTTGTCTCCGTTGTCTGTTTGTTCTGGTTGTCTCTGTTCTCTTGTCTTGTCTCTTCTCTTGTCTCGGTTCACTCGTGTGTGAGCGAAGTCGCAGTATTTATTATGCGGGTGTGATTGAGGCCGTGGGGGGGGGGAGAGTCACGTGGCTGTGACTTGGGCCTATGGTAAGGCGGGCAAGTTTGGAGTGCCCGCGATCGGCTCCCTATTCGTGATGTGCCTTCCGGGGGGGTGTCACGTGACATTGGCGTCGATCAGAGAGAAAGGCGGTGGCACGAATTTGCCCGCGATGGCGGCCCGTTTGTGTTTGCGATTTTACCGGAATTGAGGCATCTGGCATGCAGGTGGCCGAGGAGCGCGGGCGATGCGCCGGCAGTGCGCCTTTGTCGGCGAGATGCATTGACGGGCTTATTTTTGCGAGAGAGGCCCGAAGCGATTCCCAGAAATGTTTCTGGGTGGCATGTCAGGTAGCGAGCTATGGGGTGAGGGCCCCGCGTGCCGGGTTAGCCCAGCCCTAATGAGGGCATAAACCCCAGCTGGCGGCGCCGAGAAGCGGCGGTCATTGTACTGGGCGGGCGTGGGCCCGTGCGAACGGCGGTTTGCGCGGAAGACGCTGCAAATGCTTTTATTGCCCCTTTGTAGTAGTTTCCGAAGTGTAGAAGCGTGCCGGCATGCACAGAGAGCGACTTGTGAGGGGTGAAAGTAAGCGCTTAATAGTGGTGGCCGCGCGGGAAAAAGCTGTTAGGGGCTGCGCCTTGGCGGCGAGACTGAAACTTTGATTGCGAGATTGAACACATGGTAAACTAAAATACCTATAAACTTCAAACAACAATTTTGATTGTGGTTAAAGCAAATACAGATTGTTTTAGTCTAGAAATTAAGATAAAAGTTTAGACGTTTTACTTCTAAATTATATTATTAAATTATTATTTCTGAGAAGCAAGGCAAGTGCCCAGAAAGAGAAAAACCATACTCACATGAAAGTTGTAGAAGAAGAGAATTACAAAAGATATACATATGAGAGTTACTAATGTCGACTGTGAACGCTCCTACTACGGAGAAAGTACTGACAAGAATGTTCCTGGGTTTGCTGAATTCTAGGAGGGGTAAGGATAAATGGGAGGGGTGGGGGAAGGGGGGATGGCTGGGGACAGCTTTCTCAGAAAGCCTAGTAAATCGACCTCTAAGGAAAGAGGGGCATGAAGAGATAGTAATGGGGTTTACATGCTGTGAGGGAGGAATTTGGATATTTGACACAGAGTGAGAAATACGTAATGGTACAATTCAAGCTAGTATTTGTCAACTGAACTTGTTACAGTTTTAATTGTTTGTTGTTGGAAGGACTCAGGTTACCTGATGACGAAAGTTGAATTAAAAATAGATCCATTTACTACCTATATAGACAGATGCATTTGTTTATTAATGTATCTAATGGATTTGCTTCCTGATTAGCTACCTTATTTATTCTTTTAGGTCTTTTCATACCAAGCTCTCACTAACGGAACTCTCATGATATTGTTTTTGTATTCCTCTACCAACCGGGACTGCGTACTTAACTACTACCTTCTGAGCTCCAGGGCTTCATACATTCTATTATATCTATGCATTAGATGTATTTAAAGTACAAGAAAACTGAGTAAATTTAATTTTTAGAAACCATTTACGAATTATTTCCATGAGCTAAATGTGTTTCAGGTAATAATTGAGTAGCTCAGTGTAAAAAAGATTCACGAGACCTTGTGACGGAAATTGAATTAAAACGGATTCATTATCTACATTTTCTGTATTCGTTTGCTTCGTAATCTAGCTAATGGATACTCTCCACAACTAGCTGCCTTATTTGTTCTTTTAGATATCCTCATGCAGGTCTCTCACTGAAAGTTCTTTAATTAAATAATAATTTCTGCTTTTTTCTAGAAAAGAGAACTAAGTAACACGGGATGAGATATTCAACTGTCATGGGAAAGTAGGCTGGAGCTTAAGTGTTTTAAGCCACAAATTACAGTAAAGGAGAAAAACAATGAAACATATTTTCATTAATGAATATTATATTATTGTATTTAAGGATACCAATATTAATTACCTTGTTACCTACTTTAAGTATGTAAGTTTTACTGAGGTAAAACTTACATACTGAAAGTAGGTAACAAGGTAGTTAATATTGGCATTCAATAACACACTAGTCTATGAAACAGTTTCACCTCTTACGAATTGTCTCCAAATCCAAAAGTGCATCAATTCGAAACTTGTTTTTTCATGTTCAAGGCTCTTGGAGACAGAAATCGCAAATGGTCCCTTTTTCCTTATTAAGATATTTAATTGTTACGTTCATACTTAATATGAAAGGAATTTTTAGTTCAGGCCAGCCAGTATTTAAAAGTATTAGAATGTAGCACCTGTTGCTATTTCATTATTTAGCGAGAGTTTTTCAGCTCTAACGATCGCTTCTCGCACTTTACTCGCCACTGAGGTATTTTTCTGGCAGACGTAGATTTCTTCTCTTCCATTCTTCTCTTCTTCATTGCCATATCTATGACAGTTTTGAAGATTTTCTCAGTCTTCCTGGCTCCACTCAAAAGCTATTTTTGGTGTTCAGTCGGAATTCATTCTCACTAGATGGACATTTCATAAATATTATATTCCAGGTTCTCTACAGATGTCTGTCTTGCATTACGTGTCAAATCAACCCTTCAACGCAAAGTGACGTTCTCTGGACGCGGAGTGTTTCCATTTGCGCGCGTGGCGTTCTTGGTACGCTCGGAACAGGCTCTGCTTTGTTATTTTCTTAGTCGAATTGAGAAATATGCGAGATATGTTTTTTCAGACTTTTAGACTATGGCTTTACTTTCGTATGCGTAATCATTATGACAATCAATTTACAGTATATTTTTGATCTATCGATATACAAATCAAAACATTCTACTCAGCTTGCAAATAGTGTTCTGTAACGAGGAGGATCTGCTTAAGAAATTTGCAATTCTTTTGAAGAAAATTTATAATTCATCGAATTGTGAGGTGTAATATTCTATCTTGAAACTCATGCTTCATTACAATGAATTATAATACTTCAGTAATAAATATTACGTTCCTTGAAGCATTGTCGAAAATAATGAACATTCCAGAATTCACGAAATGATTTCCACAGAATATATCTATAGTGTAGGTGTGTGTACTGACTGTACACATATCTATAGTGTAGGTGTGTACTGTGTGTACTGACACAATAATACCATTTTAGATGAACTGGTTGTTGAAAACAAAAGCGCAATACGTTGGTAACAATCTCTTTGTAACAATCGCCCCGCATCAGCAAGCTCAGTGGCAAGAAAGCGCTCCTACGTTGAAGGTTCAAGAAAAATGTGTAGGATGAGAGTGGGGGTTGTTGCAGGATGCATCGTTAGCAGAAGCCGCCTCGACCGCTGCCCCTGAAGCATCAGCAACTGCAGGGGCGATTCCACATCCCCCGTCACCCCCGCCCCCGCCCCGCGCACGAACGACGACTTCCACGCCACCGCCACCGCCTTCCACGACACCGCTGACTACGCGGACTCCTTCGCCGGCCAATCAGCATGCTCCGTCAGCGCCCCCTCAAACAACCCCTCCGCGCTTGCCGACCCCGGAGAAGCTGCCGCTTCGCCCGGGTGACGTCCAGGAGGTTGGCAACACTGACCAGAGGGGCGTGGCGCGGGAAGTGTTTTCTCAGGCGGCGGTGCCACTTCGGCCCGGCGTGAAGAGCGGCTTGGCTTTGGCTGGCGGTGAGGCGGCGACACCGCTTCGCCCGGGCCTGGATGGCAATGTGGTTGCTGGTTTGGGTGACACCAAACCACCCCACGATCAGCGCACGGCCCCGCCCCCGGCACAGGTAATGAAGGCACATTTTATTAAAACATTCATATTTCGATACAGCTCCAAATGGTTTTTCGGGGATACTAGTGCAGACTTGGTTAGGAGCTGAGTGCGATGTGCGTTTGTTCGCTGACGTCATCTCCACCACTAGTTGCAATCACACTCCCAACCTAAGCGGGAGAAATATGAAAGAGGGACAGGTAGAGCCCATCCTCGCCCATGCCCCATATTCGGATACACTTTGTTCCCGGCACATTGTAATGCCAAATTACTTTCAAAGGCAAGGTTTCTCGCTTCGCTCATCCGTGAGTCTATCCACCGCATAATTATCAATTCACTTTTATAAGAAAGCACTTTAATGGTGAAGTTCAGTAACCTGCATTACATCACTGCGGTGACAGACAAATGAACATCGCACAGCGCATAACCCAGTCTCCGCTCGTATACCCAGTTTTTGTTATCGATGAAAACATCGACAAAGAACATAGATGATTAAAAATATCGATGTTTAAAATATGACAAAACAGGTAGTATTTTCCAATTCTGTTTCCATTTTTAATTTCAGTACTTAAATGAAATTCCGGTATATTTGATTGTGTGGTCACGTGTACATTATATGTTAATAATCATGTTTATTCAACGTAAAAAGATTAGGCAAACATGTTTTGCTATTATTTCATTTATTCACATTCATTCACAAATCGTAAAGAGAAACTCCTGTCTCAAATATACATAATACGTAAATATTATTTTGAAGTATTTTTTCCTTAAACCACTCTTTCTTCTTAATTTTCTAATGATATTTCTATGCAGACACAGTTCAAAAAGGAATTTAACGATATTACCACGAACAAAATCATCGAAAAACATAACAAAACTTTTATAAAATCATCAATGTTTCTGTGAAATATTGTGACTCGACGCCCAACCGTGTGGTGTGGCACAGGTACTGTTTGCACATTGAGCGTCGCCGGTTTGCCCACACACCGGCAGCGTGGCTGGCTACGAAACGGGGTGACGAGTAGCGTGCTGGATGGTGACGCGGTTGACGTGTTTCAGGGGGCGTTTTCGCAGTCACCGGCGCCACTTCACCCTGGCGTGAAGAGCGGTACGAAGAGCGGCTCGTCCGACGGCGACGCCGCGGTGCCACTTCGCCCGGGTCTAGCTGGCTCTGTCGCTCACAGCGTCGTCGACCTCAAACACCGTGGTGTGGCACAGGTACTGTTTACACATTGAGCGTCGCCGGTTCGCCCACACACCGGCAGCGCGCCTGGCTACGAAACGGGATGACGAGTAGCGTGCTGGATGGTGACGCGGTTGGCGTGTTTCAGGGGGCGTTTTCGCAATCACCGGCGCCACTTCACCCTGGCGTGAAGAGCGGTACGAAGAGCGGCTCGTCCGACGGCAACGCCGCGGTGCCACTTCGCCCGGGTCTAGCTGGCTCTGTCGCTCACAGCGTCGTCGACCCCAAACACCGTGGTGTGGCACAGGTACTGCTTGCACATTGAGCGTCGCCGGTTCGCCCACACACCGGCAGCGCGGCTGGCTACGAAACGGGGTGACGAGTAGCGTGCTGGATGGTGACGCGGTTGACGTGTTTCAGGGGGCGTTTTCGCAGTCACCGGCGCCACTTCACCCTGGCGTGAAGAGCGGTACGAAGAGCGGCTCGTCCGACGGCAACGCCGCGGTGCCACTTCGCCCGGGTCTAGCTGGCTCTGTCGCTCACAGCGTCGTCGACCTCAAACACCGTGGTGTGGCACAGGTACTGTTTACACATTGAGCGTCGCCGGTTCGCCCACACACCGGCAGCGCGCCTGGCTACGAAACGGGATGACGAGTAGCGTGCTGGATGGTGACGCGGTTGGCGTGTTTCAGGGGGCGTTTTCACAATCACCGGCGCCACTTCACCCTGGCGTGAAGAGCGGTACGAAGAGCGGCTCGTCCGACGGCGAGGCCGCGGTGCCACTTCGCCCGGGTCTGGCTGGCTCTGTCGCTCACAGCGTCGTCGACCCCAAACACCGTGGTGTGGCACAGGTACTGCTTGCACATTGAGCGTCGCCGGTTCGCCCACACACAGGCAGCGCGCCTGGCTACGAAACGGGATGACGAGTAGCGTGCTGGATGGTGACGCGGTTGGCGTGTTTCAGGGGGCGTTTTCGCAATCACCGGCGCCACTTCACCCTGGCGTGAAGAGCGGTACGAAGAGCGGCTCGTCTGACGGCGAGGCCGCGGTGCCACTTCGCCCGGGTCTAGCTGGCTCTGTCGCTCACAGCGTCGTCGACCCCAAACACCGTGGTGTGGCACAGGTACTGTTTGAGCATTGAGATTGATTGATAATTGATTCCGGATGCGTCAACTGTTAAGAATGTGTTAGTGTTAGTGTAATTAATGTTTTTCCTTGGGAAGTGGCCGTCTTTCCCCCTCGATGGTGAGATGTCGCTCAAACTTACACCCCTGCTAGCCCATTTTCCCCATCCAGGTGTAGGGCTGTTCCCCAACCAGCATTGGGGTACTGTCGCAACCGGGACAAGTTCCAAACTCTCGACTGTTCTTCCGACATGTATGGTAGTGTAGTGCATGTGAGTGAAAACCAAGCAAAACTGGTCGAGCGAGGAAAACCGGTCGCCAGAATTCTACTCTAGATAGCGACTGAATTCCACCAAGGTGACTGGACAGTGTCGAAAATCTTGCCACTATTGGGACTCAAAACCTAGATCCTCCCCCAGCAATGTCAGATAACACATAAATTCAATTTCAGAAAAAATATAATCAGCCCACCCGCAACCCGCAGGTGGCTGTGAGGCGGGGTGACGAATAGCGTGGGCGATACTGACTTCGTTGACTTGTTGCAGGGCCTGCTTTCGGAATCACTGGTAACCCTTCGTCCTGGCGTGGCTGGATCACACCACACCGATGTAGATCTTCGTAACGTGGCACAGGTACAGTTTACGCCGACAGCAGTGTCGATTCCACCGGGAGATTCCATCAGGGCATCAACTGATGTCACTGCAGTGCCTCAGACTGGTAGGTCCTAGGTACGAGTTCCGACAGTGACAAGATTTTCGACATTAGCTTGTCAGCTAGGTGGGATTCAGTCGCTGTTTGGAAGGGAATTCTAGCGCTCGGCTGCTCTGATCGATAGTTTTCCGTAGTTTATTCGATCAACACCAGGTGAATGCTGGAGCAGTACCCTGACAAACGGGCCACGGCCTGCGCGCGATCTTTCCTTCTTCTTCCTTGCCCTATCCTCACCCCTTACACGCATTTACACTCACATGCACTACACTACCACACATGCCTAGAGACCGGTCGGGAGATTAGAGCTTGTCCGTGCTGGGGCGGAGCACCGCTGGTGGCAGATACCTGGTTTGGGGGAAACACTATTAACCGACGGTAGGTCGGCACTGGATCTAGCCATCCAGCGGGGGAATTTTACAGCCACCTCCCGATAAAAGAAACATGCACTATAATTACTGGACCAATGACCTCGGTAGTTGACGCGCCCGGAATTACTAACCAACGAATGTCGATTCGCCCACACGCCGTCAGAGGGCCAATGGTGACTGTTGACGTGTTGCGGGCGCGTTTTGCAGTCTCCGGCGGGCAGTTCGGGTGCGACGGGCAGCGTGGCAGGGAGCAGAACGCACAACGCTGCAGCGCCACCTCAGCGTCCGGGCCCGAATGGTCATATGATTGGCAGAGGTGCTGGTGCCGCCGATGGCCGCGTGTCCAGCGTTGACTCGCGTGACGGATCGCAGGTAGTGTCTTTGCAGTTAGCGATGTCGATTTTGCCCGGGCAGCTAGTATTTTTTGACAAACAGCTAATGTAAATGGATAAATAGAAATTTGCGTTATAAAGTTGATTTAGAAAATGCATCTTTGGAGGTGCATGCGCGGCAAGGCTCTGACCTATTGCCACCACCATCAACATAATCCTTGAGCTCACCTAAAGCAACATATTGAACGCATAAAAATTCATTATGAAGATATGACAATCTTCACTTACTTGCCTTGTGTATACTCCGATTAAAACAGAAACCGAAAGAAATTATCAGTTGTGACGTGATTATCTAATTGAGATTAATGTGTCCCATCTGATCATCTGAGAAAGCTACTGTGATTTTAATCGCAGAATAACTACCATTAAAGTATTTGTGATCCCGTTCTTTGACTCATCAGCCCACTACCGAGGCCTTGACCGACCAGCGATGACCCAGCCTCTCGGCCATGGGATAAGGGGTTCGCGTGATTTGCACTAAGACATGCCTTCACCGTATATATTGGACTTCATAAACGTAGGGCGGGCTTTGTCATCGTCACACAGCAATAGATACTGGAACATTCGTAAGGAAAGCGCACAGGCATAATTTGCTTCGGCCTGGAATCGAACCCAGGGTTGCGCAGTTGAAAGCGAGCACGCGAACCAACGAGCCACCGAGAGGGTAAAGTAGCTAAGTAAAGTGCATAAATAGGGGGACATCACACGTGTTTCACTACTTAATCGTGATATGCTTGTCAAAAAACACTTGGACCCGTGCGGAGCTAGTACTGAGGGTGGCAGTGTGGCCAGCAGCTTGGCCGGTGCTAATCCGCTTGGCGTGGTGCAGGGCGCGTTTTTCCAGCAACCGGAGCCACTTCAAGGTGCGCCTGGGGGCGTGGCTGGGAGAGCAACCGCAGCTGGGCCGCCCAGCTTGGCGGCGGTGCCACTTCGCCCCACGGTGACCAGTAGCGTGGCCAGTGGCGATGTCGCTGGCAGAACGACCGCAACCGCGGCGTCCGGCTTGGAGCCTCTTGGTCCCAGCGTGGCCACCGGCGGAGTGGCTGGCAGAGTGGGTGGCGGCCTGGCTGGGGGCGTGGCTGGGGGCGTGGCCAGCGCTGAGCACCGCAGCGTGGGGCACCTCGCGTCTTCGCCGCCAACGCAGCCGCCGAAGCGCGTGCTCACGTTGAGGCGGCGGCCGCTGCTGCAGTCGCAGTCTCCTCGACGCCAGCAAGAACAGGCACTCGCACACCACCTCATGCAGGTATTAGTATAAGTGCTTTGGCGCACCAAAAGAGATTGCTCAGGGCATCAGACTGTGAGAGAAAAAGAGAGAGACAGTATGTGGGTGTGTGCATGTGTGTGTGTTAGATGTGTATATATATATATATATATATATATATATATATATATATATATATATATATATATTGCGACCCACCCCTCTGCCGGCTAGCTCAGAATGGGTTTTCAAGGTGGGCGCAAAATAAAAAAATACAATTAGAATAGCGGGATCAGGGTCATGTGGGCCGTTGTGGATTGAATGCACTTACACAGAAACTCAAGTCGAATCACTTTCCACTTACTTAAGTATATTCTAATTAAATTGCTGTTACAGTAAATGAACATAAAACACTTTACATATACAAGAATTTTGTCTTGCTGAAAAAAAAGAAAACAACTTACACTCTTAATAATTAACTACACTGTTTCCTTTCTCTCATTTAAATCAATTTCAAAGAATACTTAAAACTTTGCCTAATCATTCCAGTCGTAAATTTCCTAGTTGCAACTTTACAATTAGCTAAGTTTTCCTTGAAAGAAAAGATTGATTCTATTTTTCACAGAATATCGGTATAAAGAACCTGTACTAATACTTTCTTTCCGAAACAAATTATTCCTTCTAATATCTACAAATTGTTCAAGTTGGCACGACCTTACTGTGTCTTCTCACGGCGTAGAGAAATCGGCGGCGTCGACTCTTCCAATCGCTCGATGTCCTTGTCCTTGCAGCTTGGTCGGGAGCAAAGCCGCCCCTCTGCAGAACCGCACGGTCGCCCCTTTCCAGTACCGTTGTTCAACTCACGATGTGGCCTCCGTCTCGTTTTCCGTTGATACTCTTTTCGTATTCTTTTATAGAATGTAACTAGCTTTTAATTCCATATTTAAAAGAATCTACAATACGACAACTGAGTCTATTGTATAAGAAGAATAAATATAAAAATAAAAAAAAAACTGCAAAGAAAAGAAATGAATGGCCTCGTTAGTTTCATGCTATTCACACTCCTCTCTCTTACAAAGATTTTAAATGCGTCACCTATACTTTCATCCTTTTCCTGATGAATTGTTTTAATGCATTGTAATATGATAATTACCTCCTCGAATGTCTTGAAGAGTTTTTATCGTAGATGCAGTCCTGAAGTCCGTAGCAGTACGAGGTGCCGCCCTCTCGTGATCGGTAGGTCCTCACTCTCCAGCTGTTACTTCAGAAAAGAAAGCTTTCTTTCTCCCGACTACCGGTGTCGCATACTCTACCGAGACGCTCTCTTTACGGATATAGTTCGTAGTTTCCATTTTCGGATTGTATTCATGCGCGTTGGCGCGCGTTCAAACAGCTTATCTTATTCTTGAATATTGATGTGCTCCGTTTTCCGAGACCTCGGCAAAACGGATGGTCACAATATATATATATATATATATATATATATATATATATATATATATATATATATATATTAGTCGTTATATTGTTAATAAAGATACAAAGTAACTTGATTTGCAACATTTAAAAACTAACCAGATTCAATCCCCTGTAAAAGTATTTATCATCGGCAATGGAACTACAAATTTTATATAACAGTGTTGAGGAAAAAAGGGGGCTCAAAAACTTTGCTCCGATTGTGATGCTACATTTACTACCTAGAAGCAAAGCATCACCTTAAAATTTACTGAATGTTTGAAAGGATAAAAATAGAAGTTGTGTAGTATGTAATGTGTAGTATTGGTTGTGGCAATTGTGATTGTTATAATACTGGTATTTGTATTAGTTACGATGGTTGTGATATTTATGATGGTTGTAATGGCTATGATGGTTTTTGTGATTGTGGTTGTAGTGGTAGAGCTGGTGAAGGTTTTCGTGGTTCTGGTTATTGTGGTGATTGTGATAGTTGTGGTTGTTTGTGATGATTGCGGTGATAGTGAATATTTTGATTATGTTGTTTGTGGTAGCTGCAGTAGATGTAATGTCTGTGGTAGAGGTTTGAGTAGAGAGGAAGGGAAAGATAACGTTTCAATTTTCAAATAGAGCTGATACAAAATTGCGATTGAGGGCGGTGCCTAACGTAACGCCGCGTAGGAACAAGACCTATGGATTGGAAGACGTAGACAAAATGGTGTTGAGAAGAGATACTGCAGCGTAGGAGGAGTGGCATCCTTCATTGTGAAAGATGACACTCAATACGAAATGGCCGGAAAGTAAGTTTGCAAAATGGACATCAAATTGAAAACCGATGTTCAGTCGGACGAGATAAACATATCAAGAGTGAGATGATTTGGAAAGTAAAAGAGTATGAGAGAGAGCGGAAGAGAGAGAAAAAAATTGGAGGCAACTGGAAAAAAATATTGTTATCAAGGACCATAGACAATGTAGAAACGCGAACCATAAATATTAACTGAAGAGAATAACGAGACTTAATCCTCAAAAGATATAAATGAAGGCCGAAACTGGATTGCTAATGTGAAAATCTTGTTCACAGTGAGAGTATTAGAATAGATTACATTTATTATTAATCCTACAGTTATGTGTCGTAACTAGTGGCAGAATATCTAAGGTTTACATGCATTAATCTTACATTGACTAAAAATAAGTTATAAAAATTATTTAATTAAAAAACAATAAATACTACATCAAATACTACATCATATTACCGCGCAAGCCTTACTCCACTTCACTGCACAACACTTAACTGTGACGCATTTCTACCGCATTCCTTTCCCCCCCACTTCGTAACACAACACTGAGCTGATCGACGGATAAAAAATATAAAGGTGAGCAAATGAGGTGGCCGTGAAGGGAAGGCGAATAAGTTGAAACGGCGGGGGGAGATAATATTCAGAGCCTTGAAGGTAGGGGACAGCGATGCGCAGTCGGGGACAGAGGCGGCGAGGGGACAGCGGTGGCAGGGGCGACGGCCGGGACGCCGGCGACCCCAGCGTCGTCTCCTGAGGAGAGTAGCGAGGAGAATCTTGCATGAAGAGTTTGCTTGTGGTGGAGAGGTTCTTGAATCTGAGAAGGCGACGCAAGTCCTTTCTCCCTCCCGAGAATATTCTTCGCCATCCCGTGTTAGGCAAGCACAATTACTGTTCCTTACTTTACGGCGAGTTGTTTCACCTCCATGCCGTTTCTAGTCCCTTTATCAGTATTTTTTTCTATTTCACAACCATTAATCTCTAGTTCTCTCTTTTCCGTCTGTATATACACACTGTAATTTATTATCGCTTTTCGCCTTCCTCGTTTTTTCGTTTATCAATGAGTTCCCAGTTTACTAAATTTCTAGGCATTTTATGCATTCATTCGGATATGATTGTGCCATGGTAATTATTTGGTCATTATAAGTTCTGCCAGCTGTTTCATCACTAATGTGTGCCCTAATTTTATTTCTTACTGTGTTCGATTCGCGACAATCTTGGCAGAATTTCATTTTTACTGATTGTGTTTACCATCACTCCCAAAAGATTATCTCTTTACCCTGATAAGAAATGAGTTTAAGAACACAAGATCGACAGATTGCGGTGGAATTTTGAAGAATGGAAAATTCTCTCGAGCCGTAGTTTTGACATGTTTGACACCGTTGGTATTCTCAAGAAAACTTATATGGCTCGATATCTTCGCTCTCATCCGATCCAATTTTCACTCAACCAGAATTTGACATGGATAAAAATGACTCAGATCCGCATTGTGTCATCATCGACGAATAATATGGATGTCGAAATTAATTTATAACGCTGGAATCCCCTGGAATGGTGCCAGAAAAGAAAATACAATAAAGACAGTTCATGTCGGATGAGTAACTGAATTCGTTTCCATCGTCAGAGCATTAAGAACAACTTCTGCAAATTACTTTTCCTGTGCTTCGTACGCATAATCCTATCTTTCATCTCCAAGGCGCAACAATCCAACTACTAATCTCCCTGCGATTACTAGTCGAAGCAAGATTCAACGTGTGACGGTGGTGGCGATTCAACTGGCAACAATGACAACGAAGTGACACTTTGATGTCGGGAAGTGTCACTTCCAAGATATTAGCTCAGATATTATTTAGGAGAAATCTCAGATATGTTGGGTATATCAATCGCTATTCTTCTACATTTTCCAAGTCAAAGACTGTGGCCTCGGTTTCCCAACCTCTCTCTCTTGCTCTGTCTGTAGAAATGTGACACAGGAACGCACGCTACAATGTAAAATTGCCAAGGGCACAAAAGTAATTAGCAAATCTAAAGTCAATATTTTTTGTATACACGTTAAAAAATAGTAGTTAACGAGTGAACTCAACGCAAATTAACTTTGGCATTTATATTACACACTTCTACCAGTGCAGATTTGGAAATAAGCAAACCAGCTCAAATTTAAATTGAAAGTATGTGATTCATATGTAATTTATAGCAGTAGAGTGGCGAAATTTCAGCGTGAGTAGAGTTGCGTAAAAGAAAGTAGAATTGCAAAATTCTCTTCTGCAAAACTAAGAACCTGAGGAAAATAATGTGTATTTTTTAAATCATAGGACAACTTAATAATATCTTCCCAATACTAAATAAGCGTCAGAGAATCCAGTCAGCCCCGCGTCGTCGGTTGCTCAGTTTCTGTCCCTTCTGCTTCAGTGTCTTTGCTGCTCCCGCAAGGCAGCGTGGCGCCCGCAGCCTTCGTCCTGCCTTCGCTGTCTCCACCGCCCTCGTGGCCGCCTCGACAGTCACCATCGACACCGAGATCGTCACTGCCTCCTCCACCGTCACCACCGCCGCCACTGCCAGACGCAACTACCATGGTTACCACCGTCACCGCCACCAAAGCCATTGCTGCTGAGCCCCCACCGCCGGCACCGCCGGCACCACCGTTAGGACCATCACTGTCGCCACAGCCAACGTCACCGCCACCACTACTGCCATCGCCACTGCCACCGCCACTGCCATTGCAACCGCCATTACCGCAACGATCGCAGTTGCCGCCAGCGTCAGCGTCAGCGTCAGCGTCAGCGTCAGCGTCAGCGTCAGCGCCAGCGCCAACAACGCCACCGCTAACAGCGCCACCGCCAACATCGCCACCGCCAACAACGCCACCGCCAACAACGCCACCGCCAACAACGCCACCGCCAACAACGCCACCGTCAACATCGCCATCGGCAACAACGGCACTGGCAACAACGCCACCGCCAACAACGCCACCGCCAACAGCGCCGCCAACAGCATACCGCCAACAACGCCGATCAACGCGCCGCTGACAGCGCCACCGCCAGCAATGGCGCCACCGCGCCAAGCAGCCACCGTAACAACGCCACGACCAGCAACAGCGCCACCATAACGCCACCGCCAGCTTAACGCCACGCCAACAACGCCGCACGCCAGCAGCACATACGCGCCAGCAGCATACCATAACAACTGCCGGCAACGCTACCGCCGGCGCTTTCCACCGCCAACAACGCCACTAACAACATTGCCGTAACAACGCTGCGGCCAAGCAACGCCTGCAGCCAACATCGCCTGCACCAGCAACGCCACCGCCAACAACGCCACCGCCAACAACGCCACCGCCAGCAGCGCCTGCCACGCCGGCAACGCGCCAGCAAGACACGCCCTTCCAACGCCACATGGCAACGCCACCGCCAGCAACGCGCCGCCAACAGCGCTACCACCGCCAACATCCGCTACCATGACAACGCCACCGTCAACAAGCGCGCCACTGCATAATCTGCGCTACCGCCATCAGCTGCCTTCCACTGACGTTTTCCACCACACCACTACCATTGCCGCCACCACCACTGTGACGGTCATCGCCACCGCAACCACCACTACCGCTACCATTGCCGCCAACACCACCGCCACAGCCACCGCCACAGCCACCGCCACTGCCACCGCAACCGCCACTACTGCTACAATCGCCGTCACCTCCACCATCACTCCCACCGCCACCACCGCCGCCGTAACGGCGCGCCGTCCACCGCGCGCGTCCCCAAGGCGCCCTCGCGGGCCCAGCGCGTCGCCGCCGCCGCCGCCGCCACCGCGGCGACGCCCGCGGTGAGACAAGGGCCTCGGAGTAATTGCGGGGCGGCCAAGTGTGTCGCACGGCTTTAAAAGTTTGAAGTCGTCTGCCTCCCGTGACGCCCCGCCCCGCGGCTCCGCCCTGCCTCCGCACCCCAAGGCCCCGCCCTCCCTCGCCCCGCGCGCCCCGCGCCTGCTTTTACGAGCTTCTTGAAGCGCATCCATATTGCATAGGCCCCTCGCCCGACCGCGCTCCCCGCGCCCGGCCGACCGGCCTCAGCCGCGCGTCCTTGCACCTCCCGTGCCCCCGCCCCGCCCCCGCGCCCGCGCCCTCTCACGGTTCTGCCTCTGCTCATCTCCAGCGCATTTCGCACGGCCAGGTGCGGCGCGTCGGCGCAGCTGCGAATATTGTGCGACCAGAAGGCATGCACGGATACGTTTATTTATTTATTTATTTAACGTCAAAAAACAGTTAAAACTGCGTATAACGTGCTATGGGGAAAAGTGAATTGTGTGCACATTTTCAAAATTCTGTGATCCCTACACTAAGTCATATTCTACTTAAATAAAAAAGCTCCCATGTAATAAAATCTGTTTTCAAGGATAAATAAGCAATAAATTTTGGCTGTTATCCATGTTGACCTTCGGAATAATACTTCCTGCCGCGAGAACATGGAAACGATAATTTGAATAATTGTATTTCCCACTGAATTCTAGAAGACGTGCACAGAAAATGAAGTTACATTTATGTCCAGAAGCAAAACAAGGGGCCATCTCAGCATTTGCTCAAAGGATCAGGGAAACTGGACGAAAAACCTGATCGAGATGGGGATCATTGACCCGGAAGCTGTGTTACAATAGTTGTTACAGGTTGTTTATTCACATTTATATAGTCCAAATGGTAAATAATGCATTATGTATCATTGTTCAAATTAATGTTACTTCTCTTGTAATGCTCAGTATAGTATAATTGTATAGAAACAGTTATGCAGCAGAAACGATTTCACTTGGGATTTAAACTTTTCTATCAAATTTTATTGTTTTACGTTGTGGCCCCTACGTGCGATGAACGATTGCAGGTTGCCCATGACTGAAATTTGTCAATTTTCATGAAAAAATGATTTTTTTGTTTTCTAGAGTAGAATAATGTCTGACTCTTCTATTAGATAAGTTTTTTTGTTTTCCCCCATCTTTAATGTATTAAGTTATTGAAACTGTGTCCGTTAATCAATAAAAAATCAAGCTCCAGCGTTGAAACGGCAATATGCATTTACCAATTCGCAATCAGACCCTCTTTAACATATACTTGCCAGATTTGGGAAGAAGCACCAAAAACCACATTTCATGAAACCGAAGTAATTCAAAAGAAATATTTATGCAAAGCATTAAAAGCTTAATAATTCATACCGAACAACCAAATTTTAAAAAATAACTCTCTATTGAACCCTTAAAGAACTGGAACTCAAAATTATCTTTAAGATTCTATTCTTTCTTACCCTCCTGCCCCTCCACTATAATATTTAATCATGACAAAACTTCAAATTCTTTTCCCACAATTAAGACTCGTCATTCATCCTCCATAATTTGCAATCATAATACACTAAATATTACTACGAGCTTCTTCCTCTCACACTTAAATAAGAATGGGAACTCTTTTGTGGTATATATTCATTGTTGTATATATTCATAGTGTTAAATTAATAAGCAGTTAATGAGAGGTCTTCACTTGGAAGACCCTCGAAAACTTATAAAATTGTTATGGATGCAACAATTGTTAAATTTTTTTCTATGGTAATTATTGCCGTTCAAGGATACTAATAAATTTTAAAAATTATCTTTAAAGATATGTATGGTGTAGTATCAAACATCTGAGTAGAACTGAAGAATTTGCAATATTCGAACATTCTCTTAGTAGATTTTATAAAAAAAGTCTGACGTTTACAACACATAACATTTTTTTAGAACAAATTGTTTAAATATATATCGGCACCAATAAAATAGGTTGAGGGGTGCCACAACCCCATGAAGTCTAGTACCATCAAATCCCATTTGATTTCTCTACAAATATGTTCTATGCAGCCTTTTTTTTTAATTTATTGCTTTCCTTGATGATATATACATAGTTCAGTTACATTAACTCTACATATGTTTGTTGACTTACTAACTAAACTAAAATTAATCTTACAACTAGCATTGCGGTCGAGGAAAACTAGTGGTCACCTCTAATCAGGGTCCATTTCCGAAAATTGTTGTAGGAATATATGGAAAGGGTATTTATTTTTTATTCTTGTGGAATAGGTGGGGTTTCTGTCTAGATTGAATCCGGTTAAATTTGGTATCTGCATTATGTTGGAGTAGAATTGGCTGGATAGGTATAGAATGTGCTGAGTTATGGGTTAGAGATTGAATTCTTTGCGGAGCTGTGCATTAGATATGAACCATGGTGCGTTGGTAATTGTCCTTAGAAACTGATTTAGGATAATTTGGATTTTGTTAAGATTGGTTATAGCTGCATTTAGCCATATTGGGCATGCATACCGTAGGAGGGGGTCCGACTATTGTTTTATATATTGCGAGTGCGGTGTCATATGGTAGATGGCTGTTTCTGTTGATTAATGGTTTTAGTAATGTTTTAGTAATGTAGTTTCTGTTGATTAATGGTAATAGTTATTAGTAGTTATAGTAGTAGTTAATAGTTATAGTTATTAGTAGACAAAAATCCGTTGATAAAAATATCATTAAATTATATTTATTCCTTATTTTCTAAAAATTAGCGAAAAGGACGAACATGGAGTGTTTATAGGGTTTGTGAAACCCTTAAAGCCATTTTAAAGCAGTTTTATTTGTGCTGATGTTGTCCCTGCAGCGAAAATTAACTTTTTTTACTAAGCCATTGACGTCTTTTTAGATTTTATATTATTAGAGATTAACATAAAGAAAGAGTTCAAATGAATATAAAGCCAAAATATGAAATAAAATTGACAAATAAAATGAAGTAAACAATACAATAATAAAATTAAAAAGAACTAACTCCCCAAGCGACATGGATCACACCTAAACATTTCCAACATAACCGGATACACATATATAAAGAAACTGGGAACTGCTAAGGTGGCCGCCATGTTGTAGAATGGTGAGATGTGAAAGCCCACTCAGGAGTGGAGGAGGGGGGGATCTGGAAGAGAAGAAGGTGCTAGTCATTAAAAGATTTAAAAATGGACTGTCTTTTTTATTTTAAAACTTTTTAATCTTAAAAAATGTAGAACCTTCTAATTCTGAATTTTCTATCCTGAATGTACATTCCATAATAAAAAACCACCCATTATAAATTAAAAGCAAACGCTCGCGTTGAGCACCAACTTGTGAGAAGTCCAACAAAACACTCCTGCGGCAGCACTTAGTTCGGGAAGCCGAGGGAAAATGATCGCGAGGAGTACTTGGTTGATCTCCTAAATCTTCGGCGAGTAATTCGACTTGTATTCGGTCTGACATTGTGCATAGGTTATCGGTAGGTCGTGTAAGGTTATCGGTAGGTCGTGTAGTAACGCCGACCACCAAACGACACTGCTTCTCATTGTCCTCCGTCACGATTTCTGCTCGATGTAATCGGATTCCTCTCAACTTTGGTTCCTGACCGCCATCACTAGCTTTCCGCACCGCCGTTTACTCTCCCCCTCCACTGACGGTCTTCGTTTCCACGGTTCTGTCCCCAACCGCCGAAGTCCCGTGTCTCGGATCCGTTCCGTCTCGTCAGCCGCGGGACACACTCTTGCACGCTAGATTTGCACTTCGGCCGAATCTGCAGCGATTATACTTCCGATGCGTAATCGCAACGACGGTGATCTATTTCCCGGATGAGGGTGAACACGATCGGGATGAATGGGCTCGACCGGCCCGGCGTGTAAATGACGACTGCGCGGCGTCGCCGGCACCTGAGCGAGCGGCCAGCAGCGGAAGCCAACGACCCGCGCTCCCAGCAACCCTCTCCTCCCCCGGCAGCAGACGGTCGCAAGTACCGAACACGGTCGGTGAAAAGGGAGTCTGAACGAATGATATGTGTTAACTGAACACTTTATTAAAGACAATGATCAGGAGCACAGAATGACAAGATTAGTAATCCAGAAGTAAAATTAGTAGTAGAGAAAACAATTCTGTATTGTCAAACATGTGTATTGTGAATTTTCCGCCTGTTTATACTAGAAATTTCTTTTGTATAGTAAATGGCCTATTTTTCAATCAAAATCTGTTTTTTTAATCGCCACCTTCAAAATCCAGTAGCCAATAGTGCCTCGCACGTGCCAATTTAGTAAATAAGAATAAACAGCAAATAATCAATGCCATGCCAACCAGAGCATGTAGTCGGGCAGCTACCACGTGACAGAAAGGAAGCGCGGAGCAGAGTAAATTACAGTAACAGAATAAAAAGAATTGAATATTTTGGGAACGAACTCACTGACCCGACGGTAACTATCCCAAGTTGAATTTCAACAAGGAGTAAATTATATGTATGTGTGTGCGTGTGTATATATATTGTGATTGACCAGTGATTCGGTCCTATTCCACAGTGAATTTATATAAGGGGACAGGTGTTCGTTTTTGCAAATGGGCTCTGGGTGCATGCACAAACATTGGAAAAAGCAGCTTTTTAATGTAAAGAACATAGAATGCTTTTGTTTTCAAGAAAAAGATAATGAACATTACATAAAATATCGTTTCATTAAATGTTTAAAATGTTTTATTATTGATAGTTTAGCATTTATGAAGTTCTCATGACACTGACAAGTATGATATTTCTCCTGTACCTAGATAATTCTTTGAAGGAATGACAATATTTCTCATAACTCATAATATTTATGTATCATTAATTTTCTTATTAAGTACGTATACATTGCTAATGAACACCTTTTCATTCAGTCTTGAATTTACACTATATACTGTTAATGGGAGCTCCCTTTGCATATACTGATGCAGAATCACCTGGTCATTTGAACACTTATTCGTTCATTTTACCGAACAATACATGCCCTTCCAAAATACCCTTTCTGTTCTCCACATCAAATTATCTTATTTATTACTACGGGACATATGCCCTCCTATGATACAATCGTCCACTCCCTTTCCTAACTCACTTGATTCTATCACCGTATAATAGTGAGTCCCTTCTAGGAACAGTCTAACTGATTTTGTTGCGTGTGAAATTCCTTCGAGCTCACCAACTCCGAATACGCCAGCGCGATATGACAAGTCGGGGCCGTTTCGCCCGGCACGTGGCCATGGCGCTCGCCCCCGCCGCTTCTATCCGACCGCCGCACAGTGTGTAATTTTGGCAATCTAGGTGGACTTAATTCAGAAACTACAAAAGTATGGATTATTTACTGTTCTAGCTAACATATATTAAAAATAAATGATAATTCTCATACATGGAACAAGTTTTGTTAAAATATTTTGACTACAACTATTTTTTTTTTCAATAATAAAAAATCGCGCATTTCACGATTTGACAGAAAAACGCCAATAAAACTTAAAATAATGTATGTATAGTAAATAAATGTAACTAATTATTTTCAATATTAATTTTTAATATTTCAAGAAGAAAATAAAAATATAGATTAGCAACTATGGAAAGAAATTAAAGAATTAGAGTAAAAGAGAATTATTACATGCTAGTACTGTGTTCAGTTGCCATCCGATGAATCCTCGGATGAGGTGATGCCATGTACTTCTTCAGGGTCTTGTTAATCAATGTCTAGCATATTAACAATTTCTTGATTGTATTTCTTCTTTTTTGGTTTTGGAGATCCCTGTAGACTTGCAATGTATGGATTCGATGTAATGAGAAGCCTGTTTATGAGATCAGTGTTAGTGTCTTTTCTTGATGTTTTCCTTGTAAATAGTTCCCCGAACTTCCTGTTGTCTTTATTTCTTGCTTCCAGAGCTTCTTCAGATAGCTGTCCAATAGGTAGAATGCAACTATCAACTATGTCGCTTCCGTGGAAGAGAATCTTATGTAGAGTTACAGGCATGCGATACCACTGGTAATGTTTGAGATATAGGTCTCATGTGTCATAAATACATTTTTGAAAAGTAGAAGTTGAAGTTGATTTTTTCACCACTGTTTAGGCATTCCAATATGATCCCAAAACGTTTTATTATGTCCATTTCCAAAGATATCTCGGGATTTCGGAAGAACTTTCGGGCAGTATTTCCATCATTAGTATTGCCACTTTGTGGTATAGGCTTATTGACCAACAGTCCTAACTCCTGCCAAAATTTATCTTGGATTTTTTTCTTTCTTTGAGCTACTTTTCCTTTATTTTCAGTTCCTGTTACATGACTTGTTTGTATTTCCAGACGATACAAAATGTGCAGGAGACATTGAAATAGCCTTATCCAGGAATGAAGAGGAGATATTCCGAAGTAGATATTCTTTCTTCACTTTTTTGTGCGTAGAGCTTCAAAATTGTTCATTTCAGTCAGAGTTCATTTCAGAGTTCTCATTGTCTGACGTCTCGATTTCTGCTCGATGTAATCGGATTCCTCTCAACTTTGGTTCCTCACCACCATCACTAGTTTTTCGCACCGCCGCTCTTTACTCTCCTCGACTGACAGTCTTCGTTCCCACGGTTCTCTCCCCAACCGCCGAAGTCCGGTGCCTCGGATCCGTTCCGTCTCGCCCTCCGCGTGACACACTCTTGCTCGGAACGAGCCCGCCCGGAACGGCCGTCGCCGCCGCGTCGCCTGAACCATGTCGCCACCCGCATCTCGGTTGAGAAACGCGGTGGGTTTCAATATATACAAGGACGATTTTCACCAAGCGCGAATAAAATTCCATTTTAGCATAGGAAACCATGCCGCCCAATCGTATCCGGAATTGTGCAGTTTCGATGCGGTGAAAGCCTTTTAGGCCAAACGGAATTCGGGGTCCGCCATCACTCTAAGGAACAAACGGCCGCGGTCGCCACACCTACGACCCATACGTCGCAGGCCCGTGGCCAGGGTTCCATCCCTCCACACGGAGGCCGTCGGCAATCGGCCGAAACTTAGATGTTACAAAATGGGCGCTCAGTGTTGGATTACCATCTCCTGCAGCGACTCTTCACCTATGAGAACAAATGGCTTACGCCTCACGAGACTTGAGGGACCTGCGAGCGTTCCGCCCAGCAAACGAAAATTCATTATAATTTTGACTTAGAAAGCGCTTGGGCCCCAGCTTCACCCGCTCCGCCACGAGTCCTTCCGACTGGGAGCGGTGGCTCAGTACATCAACTGATGTGACTGCAGTGCCTCTGACCGGGAAGTCCTAGGTTCGAATCCCGACGGCGGCAGGGTTTTTGACACTAACTTGTCAGCTAGGTCGAATTCAGTCGCTGTCTGAAGGAGAATTCTAGAGACCGGCTTCTTTGAACGGTAGTTTTCCGATCAATGGATCCGTGGTTTCTTCGATCAATACCAGACGAATGCCAGAGCAGTACCCTAACAAACGGGTCACGGACTGCGTGCGATCTTTCCTTCCTTTTCCTTGTCCTATCCTCACCCCTTGTACACACACTTACACTAATATGCACTACACTACCACACATGCCGGGAGACCGGTCGGGATATTAGAACTTATCCCGGCTGGGGCGGTATGCCCCTGGTGTGAAATACCTGGTTAGGGGAAACGCTAGGCGATGGTAGGTCGGCGCCGGATCTCGCCATCCAGGAGGGGAAGATCAGTGCCACCTCTGAGGAAAACAGCATGCACCACACTTACGGGATTAATGATCTCAGTAGTTGACGCGGCCAGAATCATCAACAACCAACCAATCACCGAGAATTTACGCAGCTAGCACGCTCCGCCTACGAACTTGGGACTCGGAGTTCTCCCCTCGCGGGCTGCCTTTGCTCCATGCCATGCGGGAGTCGAGCATTTCACCGAGAACATGTGACGTTGTGGGAACACGAGAGCAATCACAGACACCAGCTTAACATATTTACGGGTTTATTAATAATTAAGTATTTACAAAGAAATAGTTTGAACAGTTATTTACAGCTCTGATAGACCCTATTCCCTGATCGCAGGAGTGATCCTTAAATGATTCAAGATCTGCCTGACTCGTGACCCTCGCAATTACCCAGCGAGCTTACGCACACAGCGTAGAGTTCCGTGACCGCAGTAACCCGTGGAAAAGATGTTCTACAGCGACGTCCCAACAGATGGGTTGCCTTAAGAGCATCGCCTTAAGAGCACCGCCCTGGGGACAAATTTAGTGTATGCGCACGAGGTTTTCACTCAGCTCAAAACCGACCCCGCGGTTTCCGCACTCGCTTATATATCTTTCAAACCACGTCACACGCAAAAGTCATCTTGCTGTCGCGCGGCAATTCATGCCCCCTGACTGTCGCGCCGCCACGCATTTTGGGCATCCCTTTCCATAGATGTATGGTAGTTCACAAAATACCTCGGGGTGCCTCCGCCCCCTAGCTACCGTCTATTCAAACTCTCCTCTTCTCCTACTGGCATTCTGTGCTTGCAATTATCCTGTCACGCGGTACCTGCTAGGCGCCGGCCTTCCCGCTTAGAACATTCTATGGCAATATAACACGTTACAACAAACTAAGAATTAGGGACGAGAGAGCACCACACGTCCGTGCTCAAACGAGTCCACCGTGGACTCGACATAGGGAGACAAAGTATTAGTGCATTTCATCTTGTTCACGCTTGCATCATGTTCCATGTTGGCCGCATCTCGCTGCAATATCCGCCTGCAGTCGCTGTGCTGAGACAATGAGAAACCGCCGCCTGCCCACCGCCCGCTCCGTCGCTGAAACCTGTCGCTACCGGCGCTTCAAAAATTCCCTTCTAATGGCTTTGTTTGTTACCTCCATACGGGATACGAACTGGTAATATTGCAATTTCAAATTTATAATCGCTGTAAAAATACTTCAAGAACATTGATGATGCAAATAGTTTAGTACAGCTACATTTTTTTATGATTTTTGTAAATATGCACAATAATGCACAACGATCACCTGTAAGCTGTTCTTCTAGGTCATTCTCTAATCTTAATATAAGATCAATCGCAATTAGTTCCAAAAATTAAGTTGCAAAATCTTCTACAACTAGGCCACACTTGATTCTTACCCGGATTACCTAACACTTCCATAGTTTCCCCTATTTTTTTATTTCCCCATATTTTCCCCTGGAGAGATTAAAACTCCACAAATTCAATCTAATTTGAGTTTACTTCCGCTTTTGCAGTTGCTCTATTAGTCGTTTCGTATGCGAATATCATAAAACGTTTAAAGGCGACTATTTTGTACGTTACGTGAATACAGTGTTAGTTAAGTTTAATAAGAATACGTTCTTGGTCACATTTATTTGCAAATCGGTATTTGTACACTTAAGAACATAAAAGAGAGGAGTCAAATTTTTATTTATTCTCTAACATTACTCATTCTTTCTCCGTATTCACTTGAAATTCTTTAAATTGAATAAGTTCCAAGGCAATACAAATTTATTTTCAAAAAATGTGGTAATAGGCCTTATGAATAACTGAAAAAGAAATATACCGCGCGATTCACTCTTTTTTTAAAATTGTTCACATAAAGACGTCAGGAACAGTGTTGCCAAAGTCATGAAAGAATTTTATGGCGTATTGAGAAAAAATGTCTTTGGAAACTGAATTTTAATAAGAATAATAATAATTTTACATAGATCTATTTAGGTGACGTTACTTTGTTTTCCGGTTACTCGCTAAGATCGCACCGCCAAAACACCCAAAAGTACGTTTTTGCAAATTTCTTTGAATGTCCTGGCTGGATCTGAAAGCAAATTATCAGTTCCCCTTTAGGAAATCGAGGCCCGTCGAATTAACACCTCATAAGTCTCGATTGGTGCACGGAAAGTGGTCTACCCGGGAGTGACGGAAATCGTACATTGGGACATCTGCTCACTCGAGGAGATACTCAAACACTGTATAGGGATAATTAAAAGAAATGTATGACCTCTCAGTCAGTAGATATGTCCTGTACCACATAATGGTACGCTAGGCACTAATGAGAGCAGAATACGTTGGTATTTGTATGTATTATTTATTCATGAAACTGAAACAAAATATTTGAGTTAATACGAATATAAATTGACAAGAAAATACGCTCCATCATGTATGATTCTCAAAGATTCTTCACACAAGCCAATATCACATTTTATGCACTGTGTGCGAGCTTTGATGCTGTAATTGGAACCTACACATCTCTTCTCATCCGAACTTTTTTTTGTACCTAACGATCCTGACAGTCAGATCATATGTCATCTCTTTTCACTAGTTTAGGTATTTACCCTACTCCTTTCGGTGGTCTTTGACTTTTTGACCTGAACTTGTTCTCTACGAATATTCAGATGGATGATTGGCTGAAAAATTGACGAGGGGGCGATTGGCTCGAATGTGATTTTAGTTCTTTTCCGCCATATCTTTTCACATTAGTAATTGGATATTCTCCATAGATATCCCATGCTACATGTGCTGCTGAAATACCATTCCACTTACAGAGAAATATTCGGTTGTCCTTATCTATGGCAGAATAAATACTACCCCTTTCCTCTTTCAACACTTCTGTCTTGTTAATAGTAGTTCTTTGGTAGTCGGTTTATTGTTACTGTCTGTACCACACTACCTGTGATTTCGTAAGTGGATTAACAAGTTGAAACTTGTGAACAAGTTTTCAAAATAGAAATCAAATGGCATATTTTTCACTTCAGGTGTCATATTGTTTATCATTTCTACTAGTGGAGCTATTGTTTTGCAAAATGTTCTGTCTACCTCAGAATTAGCTATTGTGGACTTCCCCTAATATATCTTGAAGTGTAATACATATACACTAGGAGTATTCTATCATTCAAAATGAAAAGCCTTTTCCCGAATATATTGCTTCATACCATGCTTGCCAAAATATCTCACCAAAATTGCATCGTTGGACAAATTATATTCTGGTGAGAAAGAAGTTTAAAATTTGAATTTCATATGGTCTGATTTTTCCAACGTTCGTCCTCAGAAAAATATCGAAGGCTTCTTGAACACTAGATTCTGGAGTAAGACATTTAGAAAATTCGCTGAAAGTACAATTATTATAAAACCAATAAAACTAATAATTGGTATAAATATTTGTTTTCCAAACCATGGACGTAATGAGATAAACAATACATCATAGGATATCGAACCCAACCAGACTAGCATGGGAAGAAATATTTGATAAACCCTAAAACAAAATTTCTTTTTTAATAATAATAATAATAATAATAATAATAATAATAATAATAATAATAATATTGACAAAATATGTAAACATTACCAGCATTTCGTTAAAAGATTCAAAATGAAATATAAATTGAAATGCTCTCATTAGTGCTTAGCGTACCATAAATGCTACAGTGAATTTTCTAAAAATATATGTTACTTGCCAACTATGATAGCTAATTCATTGAATAAAAATACTAATTATTAAGTCTTCTATAACGGTATTACAAAATATGTGTTTCGCTGATTCATTTATTTTGAAATTATACTTATTCTTCATCCATGTTGTCTAGAACGGAGCGAACAAAAAATATCTTCTACGAAAAATATGATTGCTTGGGTCTGAAGATAGATCGGTACTACTGCTGTAACAAATATGAATAATTACGTACGGCACTAAAGAAAATAACACTAATACACGTAATAACACACGTAGGACACTAAAGAAATGAACACGTGGACATTAAAGAAAATGGAAATGCACGGAACAAGTTTAAACGTGTCCATTTCAGCAACTAAACGTGCGCGAATTCAAGCCGTGATTCGCGTACCATTTCTGTCCCGCTAGGCACTAATGGGCACCTGATGATGCGACAGGTTGCCTTGCGCTCCCGTGGAGAGGCGCTTGAATAGTCTGAGCCGGAATCGCGGGTTATCATTAATAACTCCCCACGAGTCCGATTTAATTCAAAACATTCTTTAAATACTCCTGATACTAATAACAAAATGAAAAAAATTAAGCCAAGTCCGTCGAGTAGCTTTGTATCTGTATGCAGCAGACATACGTACATTTCCTTTTTTTTACTTATTATAAAAATGTGTATTTAAATGTCGCCTCCCATCAATGTTAACGCCAAAACACAAAGTCGGAATCGGGGAGCGTAAAAGCAATTCTCTCCAGCTCCAGTGATTGGGAGATTCCGAGTTCTATTCTTGTTGCCTGAAATTTACGTGATGTGTTTAACATCGGTATGTTGGTGGTACCGGCGTGAAAGATATTCGTAGGCCGATTGCTATGCTCAGTGTTTTGCGTAGTTTTCCTGAACACTTCCCGGCAAATAATGAACTAGCATCCTATACAACGAGCCAACGGAACGCGTGATCTGTACATCCGATTATTACCATACCATCATCTTCCCCAACCCGGATACCCGGATTTCCACGACGGCGTAGAAAAGTACTTCCTCTCCAAAACCACATCGTCGTAATCGTATATACCGGGCGAGAAGGTGATCCGAGGGGTTAATGCTAGGAAACGTAAAAGAAGATATTTGCCGCCAGGAGGCACCACAACAACGGACTTTATTATTTTTCCATTACTTGAGGCGCTCCACGGTTAATCGAATATGGAATACCACTATGACGATAATATTGTTGGAGTATGTTTAAGTTTTCCGGACATTTACTCAGAAGTCTTTTACATGTCGATTGTGCAATATGCCCTTCGAAAATCCACGCATCTCAACCGAGTTTTCATTTACGCTCTGGGGGTTGAGAGGTCATTACGCTAACCATTCATCAAGAGAGAGTTACTCCTCGAGGGATAAATGTCACATGCATTGCTTATCGCTATATCAGTGTGTAATAGGAATGAAACACACTCCTTTTATTAAATGTAGCTAATACAGTAGTAGAATATTCTACCCTCTTTCGAGGCTTTGAGGAATCACTCCTGACCAAGTTGTTTGTTCAACCAGTAGGTTGAACAGTAGTCCATCTGGATTTTTCCACTCTTCGTCCAGTGGCTCATTTTGCTAACTTCTAGGCGCGCGCACCATGGCACTTCCTCCACTGGCCAAGGTTCCTCCACTCTACCACCGTAGCAGTCCACGCAGCGTATTTTCATTCTAAATGTGGAAAGCTGGTGTTACGTAATACTTTTGATCCCACATTCATGTTTGTCTACAATCTGAGTAATGGAGGCAGATCTTCAGAGCGATTTAAATCAAATGGATTTTTGATTGATTGATTGATTTTTTCGTGTTTTCGGGCGCGTCCACTGCTTCAGTCATTAGTTCAGTTAGTGTAGTGCATGCTTTTTCTCGGGAGATGGCGGTGATTTTCCCCCGCTGGATGGCGAGATCCGGCGCCGACCTACCGTCGGCTAGTGGGGTTTCCCCTTAACCAGGACTCTCCAACCAACGGGCCACCACCCCAGTCGGAACAAGCTCTAAGCTCCCGACCGATCTCCCGGAATATGTGGTAGTGTAGTGCATGTTAGTGTAAGTGTGTGTGTGTGTAAGGGGAGAGGATAGGACAAGGAAGAGGAAGGAGAGATCGCGCGCGGTCCGTAGCCCGTTTGTTAGGGTACTGTTCCTTCATTCGCCTGGTGTTGATCGGAGAAACCACGGAAAACTACCGATCAGAGCAGCCGGTCGCTAGAATTCTCCTCCAGACAGCAACTGAATTCGACCTAGCTGGAAAGCTAGTGTAGAAAATCCTGCCGCCGTCAGGACTCGAACCTAGGACCTCCCGGTTAGAGGCGCTGCAGTGACATCAGTTGATGCACTGAGCTACCGCTACCGGTAAATCAAATGGTTGTTCTTTCTTTTACAGAATATTCGTTATCTCCTAATGAACTCAGCATTTTTCAAATTCCAAACTTTTATTTCGCAGGCTATTCTTGTAGAGAAAAAGAATTTCATAAAGGTCCTGCATATACGAGTTCATTTATTTATGTTAGAAGTTTTATGGATTATATCTGCTTGACAGAATTAAATGTATATTACTTTCAAAATGATTTTGATATTTTTGTTGTGCCTTCGCTAAAAATGTTATTACTTGCATCTACAGACCTCCAACAAAGAGAGTTGCAGATTATATTTTGTTCCTACAAAAACTGAAGATAACAATTAATAAAGTCAGCAATTGCTCTTTGAATCCATTTTTGTATGCGGAGATTTAACATTAATTTTCTCGATGAATCTTGTAAGAAAGAACAGTTTCTCAATTTAATTAGTTCCGTCAGTTTATATATTACAATAAATGTACCAACACAGATCACATTAAATTCAATGAAGACAATCGATCAAGTTATAATTAACAAAACTACTACTCGATATAAAGTTGAAACAAAAGATTTATGATACAGATATCACGATGCACAAATTCTTACCATTTTAAGAAATTCGAACACTCATAGAATAAATAATACACGTACAAGTAGGTAGTTTTCTAACAGTAAAATATTATTTTTCATTGATTACTTGATGCAGGAGTCATGGGACACGGCTTATAATACTGTTGACCCAAACGATAAATATATTTATTTCTTTTCAACGCTTTCATTTCATTTTAACACTTGCTTTCCTATTCAAAAAAGGAAATTTAATATTTCACGGAAAAGCAATTATTGGAAAACACCAGGGATTAAGACATCATGTAAAAACAAGCGAAAACATGCTTTCATTTCTAAACATCATAACGTATCTCCAGATTTCCTCCTCTGCTTTAAATAATACAAACCATTATTAAGAAAAGTCATATAACAGGCTAAAACCATGAAACATGATCAGGATATTTTGAACTCAAATAACAAAACAAAAGCAATGTGGAATATAATAAAAAATACGACCAAATCAACTAGAAACCTTATAGAGAATATTGTTTTACAATATAACAATACATATGTGAACGATCCGGCAAAAGTGACTAGTTTCTTTAACCAATACTTTTCAAGAATTACTGCCGATATTACTAAGAGTCTTCAGTCACAAAATTCAATCAGACATTTCTCCAAAAATTTTAGACACAATGATCGTTTCCGAAACTTCTTCCTATGAAATTATAAAATTATTCGGTACACTAAAAAATAAATATTCGGGCAGATACGATGAATTTCGAATTGTTTCTTAGAGACATGTGCGCCTACTATTATACACCCGTTTACTCACACATTTAATGCGAAACAGCGAAGATTAAGCCGCTCTTCAAAAAAGGCAACAAAAATGAAATTCAAATTATCGGCCTATTTCTCTTCAGTTTTTTTTAAGAATATTAGAGAGACTTTTTGACGTACGATGGGAAACCTTTCTCAGTAAAGACAGCGCGCTTTCAGATTGCCAACATGGATTTCGAAAAAGAAAATCAATGGAAACAGACATTGTTTCTTTTCTTAAAGATGTCCCCTCATCATTGGATCAAAACAAAGAACGTATTCGATAATTTTTAGGTCTTTCAAAAGATTTTGCCGTCATTGATCATGACATTTTACTTTCAAAATTACCATCGTATGGAATCCGTGGTATTGCTCTAGATTGGTTTTGTTCGTACCTTAAACAACGATCTCAGAGAGTTGAAATACCTTACTGGAATGATGGAACATTATGTACACAGCTTTCCGACTCTTTGCCAATTGCACGTGGCGTCCCGCAAGGATCGATTTTAGGCCCTATCCTCTTCCTACTATACGTAAAGAATATGACCTTGACGATTCGAAATGGAAGAACAGTTTTCTTTGCGAATGATACGAACGTTCTTTGCAATAATGAAACTGTAAATAGTACAATATCAGATATTTCAAACTGGTTCTGTAATAAAAAATTTAATAGTAAATGAAAAGAAAACCGTTTTAATGCAGTTTTCCTTTTCAAATAAACAACTCTATTGAAAATAAACGGTGTACCATTGACTGATGTTAAGGCAACAAAATGTTTAAGTCTCTCACTTCAGTCAAACCACAAATGGAACGACCGTGTAAAAGAATTGAACACAAAATTAGGTTCATTATATTATGCGTTCAGAATTCTTTCAAATTCTATCAGCCTTCATACTTCTCGTGGTGTATATTTCGCGAATGTTCATTCCCGCCTGAGATATGGCATATTATTCTGAGGAAATATATCTTATAGCTCCCAGACTTTAGATTACAAAAAATAATTGAACGAATGATAAGCAAATCCCACCCACGTGATTCTTGTAAGCCTCTCTTTATAAATCTAGGAATTTTACTATTACTTTGTATGTTGTTTTACAAATCTGTCGTTTTCGTCAAAAATGACTTTCTTAAGGGCGGCAATGTATTTTCAGAAAACTCCGATGTTCACAACTATAACACTAGTAATTATATTAATCAGATGACAGTATCAACACCTCAGTACAAAAAATTCACATACAATACTTGTGCATTATTTTACAATATTTTGCCAGATGACATTAAATGATTATTATTGGATAGAAAAGTTTAAATCCCAGGTGAACTCGTTTCTGCTGCATAACTGTTTCTTTACAGTTAGATACTATACTCCACATCAAAAATAAAGTAACATTAATTTTAACAGTAATATTTAATGTTAACATGTGGATTGTATAATTCTAAAGAACCTGTAACAAGTATTGTACCGCAGGCTTTGGGTCAATGATTCCCATCTCGATCACGCTTTTCCTCCAGTTTCCCTGATCCTTTGAGCAAATGTTGAGATGGCCCCTTGTTTTGCTTCTGGACATAAATATAACTTCATTATTTGTGCACATCTTCTAGAATTTAGTGGGAAATATAGTTATTCAAATTATTGTTCTCCATGTCGCCGGAGGGGAAGTATTATTTCTTGACGAAGTACATAATGAGAGATAAGGTCCCCAAATTATTGATTTACTACATCGGGGCGTTTATTTTAATAACATTCCTTGCAAAAACTCTCATTTCCTTTCTGTATTCAAAATTCCAGTAGTAATAGGTTAGGGTAGGGATCTCAGAATTTTGAAAACGTGCACAGAATTTACTTCTCCCCCATAATACGTCACACACAGTGTTTAACTGTTTTTGACGTAAAATAAAATAATATAAAAATGTCAACCTACATCACTATATTAAAACGAAACTGTTAATTACGCTATCCGAAGTAAATATTTGATAACGCAAATTTTAAGCCTTTTTATAAACCTTTTAATTCATGAAAAGTACCCCCTCACACACACACACACACACACACACACACACACAATATCAAATATCAAATTATCCATTTCAGCCTTGTAGGACTACGAGTCAGTTGTAATCGATCGAGCTACGATCGAGCGAAATGTGTATTAATTTCCTTTCGAACTCTTATAATTCTAAAGCATTAAATATGCTAGAACTGCACATTAATTTCTATTAGTTCTATATTAGTTTCTATTATTTCATATTAGTTCTATTAAAACTAGAACTGCATATTATTTTCTTGGTCATTGACCCTAAGTAACGAACAAGGTTTCAGTCCACACTCTTGATCCTTTGAACAAATGTTGACATATACTTGGCTTTTTGTATAATGTGTCGCGTCAAGGTCACGTACGAATAAGCGAGAGGGAAGGCAGTCTCCAGTAGGAAATTTCAACGTCACTACAGTGTTGACAAAGCTTTTCTGAAGAACAAACTACTTCCATAATGCGCGAGTGTCTCAGAGTGGAAAGTCGACTCGCGCACAAATTGACGTACCCCGCCGGGAGAACATGGCAGAGCTCGCAAATTGGCGGGCAACCATGGGCCATACTTACTTGCAGGTTATAGTAACCTACTGGTGAGTTACCCGGCAGCGACTTGTCTTTCGAACGCAGTTTTCTGACCAGACCATCAACTATTTTCATAGTTATTTTTAATTTTCAATGACATTTTAAATGTTTTTTATGTTTCTTAATTTATTTCTTTTCGTTTGCATTTTTTTCATTTTTCAAAATTTCTTTTTAACTTTTTAAAAAATCACTTGTAATTCCTTTTTAAGTCTGGTCAGACCACAGCTCTAAAAAAATTATAATTAACGGTGAAAGTAAAAAAATATATATTTTCAAAAGTGTTGATTTTTCATTTTCTCTATGATTTATAGAGCATGTAATTTAATAACTAGTAATGCTACAAAATGTCACATCCTTCCTCGTACTAGTTTTCCAGCATTCTTTGGTTTCGGCTAGTTTTTCGGTGTTGCCCTATCCTCTTGCCAGCTGCCATCTATCGCCGCCCAAAGTATATTTTTTCCACATTTTCTCATTTTCTCGATTTATTACTTGAAAAATATGAAGCACAGTAAAATCTAATCCCAAATGCCAAAATTCGTTGAAAAGTTTGGTGTTGTTTTCAAGAAAATGGCATTTGAGCGACTATGTAAATTCGAAATTTGAAGCTCCTTTTCACAAGAATCTCTTGAGATTTCGAAAAACTTCATTAGAAAAACTTCATTAGAATTTAAATCACTTCTACTCACAAATGCAATAGTTTCTAAATCACTGTAAATGTGCATATTAACGGCGAGCGAAATATTAAAAAAATTACATATGTATTTTTTGAAAAAAAACAAAAGAATATCTAAAAATGAACTTTCCGTCATCTTAAGTAGTGCAATTAGCACTATCCATTGAAAATGTTTGAAGAAAAACAATAGGAGCTAGTTTTGAGAAAATGGCGTTTAACGTTTCTGCAAATACGGACATTTTAGATCATTTAGCGGAGCACTGTTGAGTTTCCGAAAAACTGTATGACATTATTTAAAGCATATGAACTTATGGCTAGTGAAAAATTACACTTTTGCAATTTTTTAAAAAGCAAAAGAATATAGCAATATGGCGTTTATGTCTTCTCATAGATTACATTTAGCACTATTCCTACCAACTGTTTAAAGAAGAATTTGGAGCTGTTTTTAAGAAAATGATATTTAGTTACTTTTTAAAATTGCACAAGTGCATGCACATATTGCACGCATATTGACCGAAAACGACTAAAATTTGCAAGAAAATGTGCATGACTTCAATGAAAGAACTAATTATGTACAACAAATTTCTTGTGAAGGAAAAATTTCTATCTTCAATATTGTAGTTGTTAGTAGACGCCAAAAACATCAATCTTATGCAATTTTCGAAAATTACGTCAACAGAATTAAATCAACAGCAAAAATTGGACATATGCCACCTTTATAAGTGTATTTCTCTACTCTTACAAGAAATTTTTTAAAAAAAATTGGTGCCATTTTTGAGAAAATATTGAAAATGACCCAAGAGTTTCATGTAAAATACCCCCAAAAACTAATGATTTTTTTTCAAAATCCCAGAGCTTGTGGTGGAATTCAACTTAGGCGAAACGGAAAAGGTTTCTTTAATTTGTAAACGAATCCTATGCATGGTTTACGAGCTAGTGTTGTTCATATATACCGGACACACAGACTGACGACGGATGGACGGACGGACGGACGGACGGACGGACAGACAGACAGACAAATAGACAGACAGACAGAACGACAGACAGACAGACAGACAGACAGACAGATAGACAGAAAGACGCAGACGGTTTTGAAAGAAAAAAAAACATTTCTTTGAATTCAAAAACTTCAATTCCGTTGAAATCTGGAAACCGATTTTCCGCGTATCCGGTTTCAATACAAATAATTGTTAACAATTGTTTTTTTCGTAATACGGGTTCGGATGCAAAGATAGAAAATTTTTAATAAAAAAAGGGTAAATAAATAAATAAATGAATAATGATAATGAAACCGGATACGCATGGTTCCAGCATGGAGTTGCTTAGCACGTGGTCCTGACAATACACTGTTTTTTCATTCACTTTCTTTCGGGCCGTGGCCATGGTCGGACCTGCTATGGACATGTGTGCTTTAGCAACTCTGTATTGGAGTTGTGCTGTGGAGGAACATTATGTTTGACCAGTATATGCATTAGTAAGGTGTGTATCCTTTATATGACCTTGACTTAGATATACAGTATATAATGTATTTATTTATTTAGTTATCTGTGTAATTATTTTTCTACATGTAGGTTCATTCAGGTTTTTTTTGTTGTTGTTCAGAAGAGTTTGTCCTTATTTATTGTGATTGTGTTTTTTGGTTGTTAGCCCTGATGAAGGAATTAAATATTCCGAAACGTTGGCAAACTAGTGTAATTCATTAATTGACCGATCCCGTGATCCATTATCCTACTACTTATTAACGGTCGTGATTTCTACAATGGTCTATCTCCTTAATGTAAGTTTTTTAAAACTTGAAGCGGTTTTTGAGAAATAAATTGCCTATATTTCGCGCAGAATTACCCCAAAACTATTCACATTTTCGAAAAGTTTAACATGAACTTATTTAAGATTCGCCTTTAGGGATTAATCTTTCTCGTCAATATTATAGTTCTAGGAAGACGCCTCAAACATTTTGGGATTTTTCAATTTTCATAAAATCTGTGTCATTCCAGTCAGTGACAACAAACTTTCAGTAAAACCTGTATTTATATACAACTTAAGTGTCTAAGAAGGTCTTCTGCAAAAGGCACTTATGACCGAGTAATCAATCCATCAGCCGCCACGCGAGCAGAGACGCTGCAACAATGAATGGTTATGGCGGGTTGCATACTCCCCATTTCAGCTCGGTTGGGTTTTTAACGAGAATTTTTGTTCCTTAATAGATATCAAGAAAATGTAAGAGCTTCTAGAACATCCTGAATACAATATCATTTCAGATTTTTATAAATTTATAGAAGTTGTCTTGCGAGTAATTGCGCTTTAAAGACGTTTTTTATTTTTGTATGCCAAGAATAGCATGATATAAAATTGATATTCATGGAATAATTGTACTACATATCTTTAGAATTTGTAGAAACGTTTATATGAGGGGAAAAAATTAAATAACATAGAGGTATTCACAAGAAGTCTTAGATATTAAGAGTGCTTTGTTGCCAAATAATCAGAAAATTTTAAACAGATAATTATTTAACATTTAATTATTAATTAACAGTAACAGGCATTTTTAAATAATCTGTTAGAAAATTAGCGTAACGCTGTAAGACATACTACAAGGCTATAACTCCTCCCTCCAAGGCTAAAAAAATACAACCTAAAAGAAACAAATCGATGCAGCTTTGAACATTGGTAATGCGAGCGTTCAATATTGAAATTCTAAACATCAAAAATATTTCTGCACAAAATAATTTCTAATAGTCTTTGTATCGGTCATTTATGACTTCTAATGTTGATGGGAATTACAAAGAAATTAAATATAAATAATAATTTGTACTCACAATTTGCCACATGGTACAGTAAGTCTCAAATGCCACGGCACACTTACCTGAAACAAACACCAACATTGTATTGAAAAAATAAAATAATTTAAACTAGAAATGCTACAAGAGGATATACATTGTGACATTATTTGTAAGAGCCACATAATGCTTTAATTACAGCTGAAACCGTGCACGTGAAATTTCTCACATTTGAACTCGATTGCCTACGATTTCGCGTCGAGTTCCAGATTGTTTTGGGAATCGCTTGGGAATCGCTTCATTGAGCCAACACTCCTACAAATGACACTAACCCGCAAAATTAAGACTGAGCTGGGATTTGAGCTCAAGCACATGGAATTGTGTGTTCAAGTGGAACTATTCATCCGCTACATTATCCATTGTTAGAAACAACTTTGCCTAGAACGAAGTTCCCAAAACCATACCTTCAATTTGTGAAATCACAGATTTTCGTCAGGTAATACTCCCAACATTTAATTAAGATAATGTCCAAGTTGTATATAATACAACATTGAATGTTTTTAACCATATTAAAGTGCAATGCCGTACAGAACTATTTAGTAACTTTTTTCATTTGTCCTCTTTTTTAATCATGCTTTATTTAATTGGCCGCATGAACTACTAGATCATTAGCGACCACAATCAAAATACAATAGTTACAATGTACAACAGAACATACAACAAAATTTTAAATTAAAGTACAAATACATGGCTTGTTAAAATAAGTGTAACATTACATGTCGACAATTAACAATAACATTCGACAGCAAGAGAATATAAACAAAAAAATCAATAATCATAATACATATTGTTAATTATTAACACATTATTTGGCATAACATTCCGACAATATTCGTGTTTAACAGATATTTGTTTCCTTACAGCTTATCGAAAAGATAGATTTCTTGAGGCACTCCGTTATTAATTGTATTTGTTTGATAAAATATTCTTGAATTTAACTCAAAGATCTATTCTATATGAACTGGGTTTTGAAAGTATTTGGCTATCTATTCCCATATCATAGAGAATTTTGATGATTCGATGGCTCCATACCATGTCGAAAGGCTTTTCCATGTCTATACCATCAGTCACAAGATGTTGATCTGTTATAAAGTCATCACAAATGTCACTATTGATGATCCGTTGTAGAACGATTTAGTCTGAAACTACTTTGGAATAGTGAAATTTTATGATAATATTCCAGGTACCAGTTAAGTCTTCAACTAACAATTTTTTTCAGTAATTTGCAGAGAGTGGACATTCAGGAGATAAAAATGCAATTATTTGAGTTGTTTGGATCTTTGTTAGGTTTAAAAATCGGGATAACTACGGATTCTCTCCATTTGTGAGGAAATTCGCCAGTGGTCATTATTTCATTGAAGAATTGAGTTAGATATTCAATAGGATTTGTCGACAGTTTTTTTTTGTTGAAAAAGACTATATTCCATCTGGTCCAGGACTTGAATTTCTAGTAGGAGATAATCTCAACTTCTTGTTTAAGTTTATTTAAAAAATTTAAATCTTAAAAACCTTAAAAAATCTAGGAGCACAATCTCAACTTCTTGTAGATGTACGGAATAATTTAATGTAGAATTACAGCTAGGTCGAATTCAGTCGCTGTCTGGAGGGAGAATTCTGGCGGCCGACCTCTCTGATCCGGTAGTTTTCCGTGGATAGTATGAAAACAGCCAGTGCTTATTCGTAGGGCTTTATTGTGTATAACATCAAGTTTTTTTAGGTCTTTTTTGCTAGCTGAATCATATAATATGGATCCATAGTCGATCTTGGATCGTACTATTGCCTTGTAGGTCATTAGCTGGAGATGTTTATCTGCTCCCCAGTTATTATGGGAAATGCACTTGAGTATGTTTAGTCTTTTCTTACATTCCTCAGATATAATTTGTATATGTCTTTTCCAGCTCATTTTTGAGTCAAAATGCATGCCTAAAATTTTAATAGTTTGATCAAACTTTAATTCATGTAGGTCTATTTTTAATATGGGCAGATTCACAATATTTTGTCTGGAGAAAATTATACATTGGGTTTTGGAAGCTGAAAATTTAAAACCTGATTTGAGAGACCATCCATGGAGATTGTTTAAGGCAGATTGTATAATCTCTTGACTGGTTGCAATAGATGTTCCTCTGCAAAGAATGGTAATGTCATCTGCATACTTCCTTGTGATTACCGGATGGTTGATTTCGGAGCCTGCATCATTAATGGCCAATAGGAATAGGGTAACACTTAGTACTGCACCTTGTGGTAGTCCATTCTCCAGATGTTGTACTGCTGATAAGCTACCATTGACTCTCACATTAAAAGTTCTTTCTTTGGTGAAATTCTTGATGAATTGAAATATGTTGCCTTTAAGTCCATATTCTTGTAATTTTGTCATGATTCTATGGGTCCACACCATGTCATAAGCTTTTTCAATGTCTAGGCTCACTGCTAAAACATGCTGTTTGTTAGCAAGGGCTTCTTGAATGTAAGTATCAATACTTACTAAGTGAGAAGTAGTTGAGTGTCCTGCTCTGAAACCAAATTGATTGTTGGATATGATGTTTTTAAAGTCTAGAAACCATCTGAGTCTTATGTTAATTATTTTTTCCAGAATTTTGCACATATTGCATGTTAGAGAAATGGGTCTGTAATTTTCATTTTTTGTGGGGTCTTTTCCAGGCTTTGGTATAGGTATAACAATAGCTGATTTCCATAGCTCGGGAAATACATTTTTTATCCCATATTATGTTGTATATTTTAAGTAATGTTTCTTTTCCTTCCAGGGGTAGATTCTTCAAAAGAATGTATGGAATGTTGTCTGGTCCAGGTGAGGAGTTTCTAGTCCTGTTGATAGCAGAATTAAGTTCTTTAATTCCAATAGGATCATTAAGATGGTGATAAGTAGCCAAGTCTTCATTATTTGTGAGTTCTGTAAGGTTCTCTTGTTCTTTTTTGTGTTGTAAGAAGGCTTCTGTATAGTTTTTTGAACTTGAATTTTTGGCAAAGCTGCATGCAATTGAATTTGCTATTTCTTTAGGGTCTGTAATGATTTGGTTATTTGACAGTAAAAAATGTATTTGTTTACCTTTTTTTGTTCCTTCGATAGCTTTTATTTTTGCCCATGACTCACTAATATTATTATGTATTGACAGACTTGAGACATAGTTGTACCAGGAGTTTGCTTTACTTTCTTTTATGGTTCTTCTTGTTACAGCTCTCATCTTTTTGTATTGTATTTTATTTTCTTCAGTATTATGTTTTTTGTATTTGTTGAAGGCATGTTTGGAATTTTTGAGTGCCAATTTACATTTGTCATTCCACCAATGAACTAGTTTGATTCTCTTTGATGATTTGATAATTTCAGTTGATCCATTTGCAGCTTTGGTTATGACATCGTTAAATGAATTGATGATAGTGTCGATGTTCTCTGTTTCTAGAAGAACATTGGTATTAGGTAGGTACTTTTTGATCAGATCATTATAGATATTCCAGTTAGCTTTGTTATAATTCCGTCTTGGGATTGCTTGGTCATTTTTATACATGTTGGGAGTGTTGTTAATATTTATAAAAATTGGGAAATGGTCACTATCATAGGGGTAATCTAGGACATTCCATGAACATTTATAGGCATATTGGGTGGAGGAAATGGAAATATCTATGGCACTGTAATTGTTGGTACTGGTATTGATGTGAGTAGGTTCTCCAGTATTAAGAACAATTGTATCTAGTTTATCAAATATTTCTTCAAGCATGACACCTCTGTAGTCAGTTTTATTGGATCCCGAAATTGGATTATGACTGTTGAAATCCCCCATAATGAGAAAAGGTTTTTGCATCTTGTTAATAATATCAGTTACTTCTTGTTCATCAAACTTGTAGCTATTTGGTAGGTAGATATTACATATATTGATTTGAACAGGTGACAAGATCCTTATAGCATTGACTTCAATGTTTGATTGAATATTCAATTCTTGATATTGAATATGGTCTTTGATGAATAAAGCTACACCACCACTGGCATGATTGGAGTTGATTCTATTTTTGAAGGAGCAATTATACCCTTTGATATTGCCATGCTTGGAGTCTTTGAAGTTGGTCTCTTGGATACAGAGGATGTCAGGGTGTGTTAGATTACATAGGTACTGTATACTTTCTAGTCTGGGGTAAAAGCCATTTACATTCCACTGAAGAATTTTCATTGACTGGTGTTGATTTCTATACTGGAGTCTGTTTCAGTGCTTGATTCATCTGCGGTATGAAGTACTGAGTTGATTTTCCTGATAATCCTGGTGAATCTGCCTTTTATGGTTTTATTGGTGAGATGTGGATATAAATTATGCATCATTCTGGTGATGGATGATATGTCTTGTGAGTAGTCAGTAGCGATGAGTATAGGATCATTAGTACTGAAAGAGTTCTCTAAAAAGGATTTAAACTGAATGTAAGTAAGGGGGTAGTTGTTTTGAGAGTCTTCAATGATGTGTTTGATAGGGGTTATCAACTCTTCCATATTTTTCTCTTTCTTCGTTTTTTTCTTTTTTGGTTGTTTTGACAGTTTTTCCATATTATTTGTTTCAGTTGTGTTGCTTACAGACTTGGAAGGTGAGGAGGAGTCAGTCTGGAGGCATCTTTTATTGGTACTGAGGGAGACTATGTTGTTATTATTTGAGATTTCTTCATTGTTTTTGGCTTCATTAGTAGAAGATACACATTTAGAAGGTGGTGGAGAATCAGTTGTGGGCATTTTTTTCATGGACTCATGGTGAAATTGCATATCTGCTACTTCAGTGTCTTTTCCATTGGTTGCTGGATCTGGCACGTCACAGGGTTTTTCACTAATGTGTTCAGATTCCATGGGAACATTACTTAAATTGGTAGTTTTATGGTGATTAGAAGTGTTGGGTGAAGGGCATTGTCCAGCTAAGTGCCCAGTTTGGTGACAATTAAAGCATGCCATTTCATCAGTTGTGAAAAATATCCTATATGTTGAGCCTTCATAATATACAGTAGTGGATTCAGTTAGTAGAGCTACATCTTCAGGAGAAACATATACTTGTCTCCGAAAACTCATAATATGGGAGAACCCCTGTCCAGGAATACCAGCTTTAACAAATGAAATTTTGGATGCCAATTTGATGTTATTTGTGGTGAGTACATTCTCTATTACTGAGTGAGGGATGATGAGGCAGACGTTTGAAATAATGATTCTTTTGGCTTTTGTTAATAGTGGTCTCAGCTTCAGTTCATGGTTTTTTATTTTAATGATTGTATGGTTGTTTGTAAGGGTGTCAGCTATTGTTTGGGAGCTTAGAAAAATACATACTCTGTTGTTTGCAATTTTTGAAATAAATCTTATTTCATTAGGGTCAATAATGTTGGAGAGACTGTTTATGTAATCTTTAATGGTAAGACCTTCTAATGAGTCAATGATTATAGCCTGGTCCTTGGTGGGAAACACTTCAGTTGACATAGCATTTGCGTAGGTTTTCAGCTTTGGTTGAGTAGATACCTTAGGTGTTGGTGTTGAGGTTATGGGAGCCCCGATGCCCGTGGGCTCCATCCTTGAGCAGGGTAGCCGCTGCAACGGCTGATCGTATAGTTGATTTCAGACACTCACAACTCGTATTACCACTAATTAAATGTCACAAAGTTCACTGTCTGAATGACAATATGAAAACAACGTTTTACCAATGATTGAGCAACATGTGCTCGTCACGCCAACAAACGGAACTGTTTACGTTTATTGTTGCAAATCATTCAGGTTTACTGTATGATTCTACTAATCAAGGAACAGAGTCAGTGAAATTTGTTTCTGTAAATCAAGAAATACAGCAAACGTAAACATTAATTGATTATAGATATATATTATTTCTGGAACTTCGTTTTTGGAAACATGGTGGCAGAACACTATAATTTACAGTCAATTAAAATATTCACATATTTACATAATAAAACTTAAGATTGTTTTGAAATATTAATAATAGTAATAATTCCACTTGTTTACGTGAATTCTGGGTAGTTATTTCAAAACATAAAACACATGATTTTCTATCCACTCTATAAGAACGTTTCACTACAGATAACTAAAAGATAAATACACGATAATAATAATAATAATAATAATAATAATAATAATAATAATAATAATAATAATAATAATAATAATAATAACTCTAAATAAAGTATTTTAAATTATTTTCAGGGTGTTTTAGAATTTACGTACAATATGTTGAAGTGAATATTTCATTAATTAATTAGACTGTTGGTGATGTAGATACCTTATTAATTCAAAGTAAATAAAATGAAGTTGTCTGGTATCAATTGGCAGAACTCCGTTTTCCGCCCAGCAGCTACAAGCTCTGACGATGATCGCTACGCGATCGAAAAGATCTTCAGCACAAATAGATAATTGATACCAGACAACCTCAGTTTATTTACTTTACTGTGAATATTTCATTTATGTTTTTAGTAATGTGTTACTTTCGATTACATAAAAACGAGTGAAGAGATTAGTTTATCAAATAATAATTTGTCCAAACACAAATCAATTATTCCTTGGGTCCCATCTTACAGAAATTTCAAATACTAAGTTTCTATAGTGAGAAATAATTAGGAAGACTTCATTGAACATCACCTTAGTTTGTGTTCCAGAACAAAACCAGCTTTAATTTGTGCAGTGTGAAATTTCGCTCCTCAGCCTTCGCCTCCGTGAAGTGCTAATTACTCAATAATCACGTGGAGACTGGCACTGTCACATTTCAATAAAAACAACATGATGCTAATAATAATAATAATAATAATAATAATAATAATAAAACAGTCTTTATATTTAAAA
>BLKR01004961.1:0-92947 GCA_011170035.1 Teleogryllus occipitalis
CCCCGCCTGCGCCCCCGCCTACGCTCCCGCCTGCGCCCCCGCCTACGGCCCCGTCTTCGGCCCGCCCCCGCCTGCGCCCCCGCCTACGCTCCCGCCTGCGCCCCCGCCTGCGCCCCCGCCTACGCGCCGCGCCGGCGGAGCATCCCGGCCCCAGCCCGCTCGGCGATGCCCATCGCGCGGGAAGTTATGACGGCGCGCGGCGGCTGCGTGATAAAGCGCGGCCGCTCTTGCGGACGCGTCTTGCGTACGATGGCCTCCGACGTGCACTACCCTCATCATCCGCTGTAAAAGTCAATTGGCTCTCAGCGTCAAGTCGCGGTCCGACCGAAGCGAGCCGCAGGGAAGTTCGACTTTGTTCTTGAGTGGGTCAATATAGGAAAGTATGCATGCTGTAAGATTATGATCATACTTCATTGCAGACGCTGAGGTTAGCTTAAATGCAGAGTCGAGCCTTATAATATTCAAATAATATACATGGAAGATTTAAATTATAAAAAAAATATTGTGACTCCCGCCAAGATTAGACAAATAGTATTACTCACTTCGTCACAATAATGAAACTGTTTCATTAGGAGCCATTCGAAAAATACTTTCGCAAAATTCTGTACTCATCACTAAGTTAGGAAAATGTAACTTCATTGAAAATTTAATGAAATTTCACATATATTTTTAAAATATTTAACTGAGTTTTAAATGTTTTAAATATAATTAATATTTCACCTACAAATCCCGGATATAATCTTAATGAGTTTTAATATTATTATATTATTAACTTCAAACAAGGAAATAATGACGCGAGAACTTTAATTTTTCTTCACCTCCCCCCTCGATCACTTTCTTCACAGTAGTGGAAACCCCTCTCCCCCTAAAAGAGATAATGGCACCTAATTTGTTTTACGTAGTAATTATTTAATATTGTTTACATTCTTTACTACACAAGAAAGATGATCGTCACAGACTCAACTCATATTAAAAAAAGATACGGTAGATTCTCGAAAAACAACGTCAACAAATAAAGAAAAACAAATGAAATAAGATATACGATTTATACACACTACATATTTAGAGATGCTCCGAGCACTTTGCATAGAGAAAAAATAAAAAAATAAATATCCAGTCTTATTTACGCTGTCGTTTCAAACATCTCAACATTACGAAGTCATTATATAGCTTTGCATTTGCATTTGCATTTGCTGTGCTCCCGCTCGGCAATGTGTTTATGCAGAAAGCTTTCCAAAAGGGAAAGGAAGACAAAATCGACCATAACATCCCATTACGATACTCGGCTTCGTTGCCAACCATGATATTACTCGCTTAACAGTATATTTCATGCAGCGTAGCCGGAAGGTGGGTTTATAGCAGTAGCACATCTATAAAACCTGTTACAAGACACACTGAAAATAATTTTCCTAAAGGGAATGAGCTATTTTGCGTTGACTCTGCAACAGAGCTGTTTACAATTTTATATTTATGAAAAACAAAAAACCATTAAATAAATTCTGTGGCGGTAGCCCATATCTTGTAATAATCCATTATAGATATGGGGATAATGAACCACAATAAAAATAAATAATATATAATTTATATATTATTTATTTTTATTGTTGTGGTTGATTATCCATTAATTGTAGATTAAACATTAAATACCCCGTATGAAATAAATAAAACTCAAATATCGATTTCGATGAGTATTCAGAGCGCTCTAGGAGTGTAAGTAGAAGTTAATTAAGAGTTGTTGTATGTACACATCTTCGGAACAATGGTCGTCAACGAAAGAACACTCAAATTTAATGCACATATCATGTGTTTCTGTTTTCCATTTACCCCTTTAATCACCTCGTGATATAATATGCGATATTGAAAATATTCATAAAATAATATCTCAAACAAAGCATGGTAAGCATTTCGCAATATAGTAGTTCAACTGCCCTCGTAAGTTTTTAGACCCTGCCTAATTCGGTTGGAATAAACATCGGAAACCCTTTTACTTAGCAAGGACAAAATTACATATTTTATTTTACATTTTTAACAGACGCGGAAACAAACAAAACGGAAGGTGCTTTCCTGAATCGTGCCCCAATCGTGAGTACGGAAGAAAAACTTTCTCTGAATCTAGATGGTGAATCACGAGGTCAGTGCAGATGACCATACCGGATGACGCGGCAGGCACAGAGACGATCTTCGTCATTTCATGACTAACATTCACAGCACCTCTCATCGCACCGGTTTCCCTCTTGATTATGCCGCGGTGAACGGGAACAATTTGAACGGAAAAGTTGTCGCCCGGCAAGCATTTATCACAGAACAGTACTCTTTTCTTTTAGTTATCTTTCAGCAGTATCAAACTCCTCCGTTATTTTTCAGGACTCATTTAGAAACGCGGTGTCAACGACACGCAGTCATGACTGTTCCGATGGACAGCTATTTTCCTTTTGAATTTCCGGACAGTTACCACAGCAGTAGAAAGTTCTTGAGTCTAAGTTAAAACACATGTTGCGTGAAAGGAGTTGCTGCCTTACGATAATGGATATCCGCGTAAAACGTTAGCTTAAAACGCATACGATCTTCTCATTCTTTAATACGAGAGTTAAAAGGGCAGTCCTTGCTTCATAAAAGCTGTGATCTAGATGGGACACAAAGAGGTTTCCAATAGACGTGTGATTTCCGAGGTGTTGGTGCATGAGACGGTTGACAATGTGTCGAAGCTCTTAGATATGCATGTGTGTATACATTTAATTTAATGAATTTTAATGTTAATCAAAACCTGTGTTATTTATCTGAAAGAAATGTGATCTACAGGTATATAATTTCTTCTAGAATATCTCTAATATTACGTTATATTTATTTGGTAATTCATAGGAGCTGATAATATTGAAATTATTCTTACTTTTTCATGAAATTCTAAACGCATGGGTCAAATAACAGTGCCTTGTTGCGAAGGATCGTAAAATACTCTCCAGTACTGAAAGACAAGTACACGAAAATTTCACAGCAATTTTCTTCAATTGGTAATAAAAACTGCGAACAACTGTCAATGAACTCAAACAAGATTGAAAAACTATAACATTTCGAATTAAAAAAATGTTCAATATTTCCAGTAGAGAGGTATAGAACCAATACAAGGAAAATGAAATTGGGGGAAAATATCAAACAAGCTCAGGTGAAATTCCACTCGTTCTCTTAGTTAATGAGTGAAATTTCAGCAGGAAAAAAATTTCGAAAGTGGACTCCCCTCAGTTCCAACAGCATTTTCACATCTCTTCTCCAATTCGCTTCTCCAATTATCAAACCCACTTCAGAATACAGTTTTAAAAAAATCCAACCAATTAAAAAAAATAATAACTACGGTGCTATTTGCACGTCTTCGTCGCGTATTTGTCTAATACCTTAGGTTTTGTCATTCGACGCCGCATTGTGTTGAGCGAGTGTTCCGGTGTGTCCTAATGGGAAAAGGGCGTGCCCAGCCTTGAGAGCGCGCGGCGCATTGCACTTGGCTGCTCTCCATGCTCGCCAGCCTCCACCTGCAGCGGAACCACTCCCGCTCGCCCCCGCCGCGCCGGACGCTCGCCGCAGGGGCATGTGCACGCGACGCCCCTCCCGACGCCGCCTCTTAATCCTTGTTAACACTTCATTATGGCGGGCATTAGATTTGGAAAGTATTTTTCTTACATTCATGTTTAATGCACACGGTTAAAAATTACAGCGATTCTCATTTTAATTCCTGTCATAATTAACTATCAATTGTGGAAAATTTCTAGGGTTAATTGGGGTCAATAGAAACTGATTATTCACTCCTGGAAATCTGTCTAACATTTTTGTCCCAATCATTTTATGTTAAAATTTCATGTGAAACCTTTCTCTCGCAGATTGCCGAGAAATTTCAAAAGAAACAATGAATGTAGAGGGGAAAATAATTATTCTTCGACGCCGTGTATTTATTTACTTCGACTTGCCACAGTAAATGTGAAAGAGTTACAACTTTCCCATTTACTGCAAACCTATACTACAAAGCAAATGTAAACAAAGTATATACAGCCAAAATAAACATAAGAGGAGGTTTTAATGACCTCCCATATCGATTGTGTCTTTTTTATCAATTCACTCCAAAACGAAAATATACAAAATTTGTTTTAGGTTTGTATTTAGCATTTAAAATAACTCATGATTTACGTTTATTAGAATTAAACCTACCCAAATAAAGAATTACAAACTAAGAATTCTTCTGTATCAGCAAAAGTACGGAAATACAATGCAGATAATCAAATTAATTATTAACTGCACAACGTAATTATTCATACACTACACTAGATTTTTAGGCGGACACTTTCGCCACATAAGAAAAATTTCACTTTGCAACTGTTATTTTAAATTCAAAACATAAATTTGGATTGAAGGCGTGTATTCTATAAACTTATCAAACCCTTTCGTTTAAAGCTTTATAAACACTTTTTTAAAGTAAAAAGTAAGTTTTAAAATCGATAGGTCTACAATATACCAGAAGTTTTTGTGGAATTCTACAAAAAATCTGGTATATTGTAGACCTACCGGCTTTAAAACTTAAACTTGGGTGCTCCCTTTCCGGAAAAACACAAGTATGATGAAACGTATTCACGGGACTTCCGACGGTATCTCCCGCAGGATCTGGGTCAAATACGCGTTTTGCGGTTGTGGCGCGCGCGAGCAAGGGCTGCGGGGCCGCTAGCGAACCGGCTGGCCACCTGCGCCCGGCCGCCCTTTGGCCGCGGAGACGGACCGGCTCCGCGCGACCGGTGGGTGAGCCGGCGGAAAGCCAGACGCCGCGCGGCGGTGAGAAATCGCCGTGCCCGACCAGTCGCCGGAGAAACGACCCGTCCGCGGCAGACGGTCACGTTTTCTCGCGTGTGTTTGTGCGCTTTTCAAAAGCCACAGAGAGAGCCGGGATTCCACGGTCAACTTGGCATAAAGCATGTTTAAGTTCCAAGGCTAATATTACGAAGCTTCTACAGTAAGTATGTAACAGTAGTGAGCGTTATTGGATCTTATCCTCAAGACCAAGAACTTTTGTTTATATTCCGTTACAGGATATGTAATCCGTTACTTTGTTCTTTGAAAAATATTACATGCACCCAACTACAACTGTAGTGTGAAATTAAGAACAGATAATGAAGTAAAGTCTTAATTCCACCTAAGGGTTTCAGAGAGTTGATATTGAAAGTACATATTGCCAAATATGTCTCGTCGCCAAAAATCTGCGATCTCAACTATACAAAACTGCCAATATTTCTGAAGGAACATGGACAGATCAAGAAAACAGTGGGTAACTCATCAAAAGAAAATTAATAAGTAAACAACTGCAGTGCAGTTCTTCTAATTTTGTAACATTTGCAATAATGTTTAGAAAACTGCCCGATAAATATTACGATATATTATAGGTATGATAAAAAAACAAATGACGAACGAAACTTAACCATTTGAACACCGCAACTAGTCTTAGTACATCGCTGTAAATGCAAATTAACTATGCTGAAGAATGAATTAACACATCCGACAAAACAATCTCCGTGAGAACTTTATTCCCACACGACTATGCTCAACGAGGTGCACCACGAAGTATCAACGGCGAAAGGTGCGTCTTTCTCCGCCGGAGAGCAAATCTTCACCTGGCGGCGGAGAAATAAATCTCGTGGGACGGGTGGGGTGGCTGGAGCGGGTGCAGCGGCGAGTGCGGCGAGGTCGCGGACGCGGGCGGCGCGACCTCCGCTCCCACCGCTGCCACCGCCGCCGCGCGGGGAAGAGCCGCTGCGTTTTTGCCGCCGCGCCGCTCCCTGTCCCGCGCCGCTCCCTATCCCGCCCCGCGTCCCGCCCCGCGTCCCGCCCCGCGTCCCGCCCCGCGTCCCGCCCCGCGTCCCGCCCCGCGTCCCGCCCCGCGTCCCGCCCCGCGTCCCGCCCCGCGTCCCGCCCCGCGTCCCGCCCCGCGTCCCGCCCCGCGTCCCGCCCCGCGTCCCGCCGCCCGCGTCCCGCCCGCGTCCGCCCCGCGTCCCGCCCCGTCGCCCCGTCCCCCGGGCCCTCGCCCCGCGTCGCCCCGCGTCCCGCCCCGCGTCCCCGCCACGCGTCCGCCACGCGACGCGTCCGCGCCGCCACGCGTCCCGCCACGCGTCCCGCCACGCGTCCCGCCACGCGTCCCGCCACGCGTCCCGCCACGCGTCCCGCCACGCGTCCCGCCACGCGTCGCCACGCCCGTCCGCGCCCGCCACGCGTCGCCACGCGTCCCGCCACGCGTCCCGCCACGCGTCCCGCCCCGCGTCCCGCCACGCGTCCCGCCACGCCCCCTTGCTCCAACCCCGGCCCTTCCTCCTCTCAGGCATATGTATATTGGGGACCGGAAGAAAAATAAGAGTTAAACCCATATGCAAATTGGAGACCGACCCAGAGATGGGAATACTAAATTCGGGACCGACTATCTCATCCCATTCCAGGTAAAAGTGGAACATTTTTCATAGCCATTATTTTTAAAACACAGCTTCCTTCTCAATTTCCCAGACTTAGGACCAGCATATTTCTTTCGAAACATTGTTTGGTTAAAGTTGGTTTTCATTCAATTGAATCATTCGTTGATTGAATGAATTGCGTAATTTTGTTGTACTAGTAGTAGTCTTTTCAAAGCTGGTTGTATTTAGCCTTTGACAAGTATTTGGGAGATGCATAAAGTTTTAAAGCTTGTATAGATGTTTAGCGTATTTTACAAAGGAAAGTTTGCTTATCTTGTCATTTTTATATTCTTTATTTTTCTCAGCAAATGTTCTATAATGCTCAACGTGGAATTTGGATACTTGTAGTGCGTTCTTCGCTTTCATTTTGATAGTATAGGATCGAGTCAGGATTTTCAAGACGCGAGGAAAAGCTGGACAGCAGCGCGGCGGTGGCGGCCCCCATAACGCGCTTATATGCTCAATGATTCCTTTTCCTTATCTGGGTGTTTTGGTCCCCAATTTACTTGTAGAATTAGAAAGTAAGTTTCGCGATAGAAGATGAAGGGATTATTTGGTCCTCAATTTACATGCGTCCCTCCTCCCCTGCGGCCAGTGCGCGAAGCCCACGACAAGCGCCCGCGCAAAGCACAGCGGTTGAAGAGGCACCACACATTTGGTTGATTGATACTTTCCAGGCGCGTCAACACCAGCACGAACCCCCCATCGGGTAACTCCCACCAGCGGCGTACCTACCCCCAAGCCCGGACAAGCTCTAAGCTCCCGACACGCGTGGTAGTGTAGTGAATGGACATGTAGGTCCACACATTCCGCATTCGCCGAGAAGCGAGCTACTGTTCGTATTATCCCGAACAGCTGATGTGTTCAGCGAATGCTCGCTTCCTTTGTGTGTCCAAAAGACATACACGCGGTGAGGAGGGCGAGCACCGAATGTTCGTCGCTCGGAAAGTAGTAAGCAGCCTACCCACACCACTCGGGATTCGGCGAGAGAATGCTTGCTACTTGTCGAATACCGAATGTGTGGAGACGCCTTGAGAGCAAACCCAACTACATGCACGTGATATTTTAGTCGTCTTAACAGGTGATGAAACGAGAAAGGAGCGCCGAGAGTGATAATTGTGGAGTGTTTTTTTCTAGTAGATCTATTTCTACAAAAAACGTTTTTACCACCTCGCATCCGAATGCAGTTCTTAGATACTCCGTTATATCGAGAGTCGTATTCTTTTTTTTTATTTTCTGCTTAAATAAAATACTTTGTGACTGTCGAAAACCGCTAATTGTGTACATTACCCACTTTCAGCATGGCCTGATGAAAGGAATGATAAAATTGTTCCATTTCAACAAAAATTCACTATTGTCGAAAGTCAAACAATGTCCGGTCTTCAACATTCAGTACGGAATTTTTGGAAATTAAAAAAAAAGGGCTTGCCAAATGTAGCGGAAAAAACTGCGAAGAATTAATCAACGCAATTTTCCTTCTAACTTTGTTTACAAAAAATATGTAGATCAAAGTATTTCAAAATTTTTGTAATTTAATGATAATTATGTAATAAATTGTTTGTAATTGCCTCATCTTTTTGGATTACGAAGTTAACGTATGTATGAATTTGGTGTCTTTCAAAACATGTAAATTAGTATTGCTATATGTTTTATTTAAATAATACATACTTAAAGTTATTTTAATTATTCCTTTCTGATCATCTTTAATCTTTTCTCAATGCCGCGGACGCGAGCGGAATGCGTGGTTAACGCGAATCCAGGGACGAGTCGGAATGAAGCGGTCAGCGCGCGCCTTTCCTTTCTCGGAGCGAGGGTTCAAGGATCCCTGGCTAGCGGTGGTTTCGTGGGGAGATTGTATATTAGTGTTTTCCACCTTGCAACCAAGTTTATTCCTTGTATGATTTACTCCATTTTAATTACCATTCACATGCCCCCTCCGACGCCACCCACACTCTCCATCTCCGTCAACCTCTTAGGTTGAGAGGGAACAAAGAGTGCGAGATCAAACACACTTTTTCCCCACACAAAACAGCATGTTCATGTCCAAAACAGATCGCCGATAATGTACACATAGTGAATGGAAGTTCACTGAAACGGTGCACTTTGTAATTTGTTTTGATCGTTCGTTACAAACTATAGCGCTCAGCAGAAACTTGTTTGTGGATTCGACATAGGATTATGCACAGTTGAATAATAACTTTTTTACCATTGAAAATTTTGGGCCATAACTGAACTTTTTTCATAATGATTTAGACCTTGACTATTTTAATGTTTATTCAAGAATATATGTAACCGATTTTCAATGCGAGCAAAATTTGAAAGAAAACTTATCTCTGGCCATGTAAGTTGTCTGTATTTTCGTTAGATAACCTGAAGCTCCGGAAAAATCAAAAAACAATTAAACAGATTCAATTTTGATTCAAAAATGCAAATATTTCATTATTCTAGTCCATCTATTTTTACACGTTAGGTACTGACCGAATTCTCATACTCATTGCATCGATGCTTACGACACAGCTGATGACATGCGAGGGCAACGCTCCAAGGAAGAAGCCGCCCGCCGTTAAATATTTGATTTACAAAGCTTATAAAATAACAACTTTTTAACATTTTTGGTATGTAAAGAACTGTTGCACTAAATATATACTATAACATGTTTTTGTAGTATTCGTGAAAACAATTTTGTTAAAGTATTTAATTTATGGGTATGTTACACGTAATTATTTTTATTTGTTCATGAGAAGCGCATGTTACTTGGAATTCCGTTTTATGTGGTTTTGTTCAGCAGGAGTGCTGCTGAGGCAGGTCACTAGTCTTTATTTATTGTTACTGATTGACAATGTTTTCACTTTTTTTAACCCCTCTCTTCAAACAAACACTTCCTTCACTTCTTTACTTTCTTGTATTCCACATTTCTTTTACAAATATATTCTCTACATACGTTGACGGTTGAAGAATTAATTACGTGAAGAGGTCAACAGCGCAGCCTCCAGTGAGAGCGGAGGAAGGGAGGCGGAGGTAGCCGAGTGTTTAACTCTTACGAACCGAGCTCCACCCACTTCGCACGTCTTACTCCAGTCCATGACGCCAGACCGAGTTAGAGGAGTGAGTAAACGGGCGGAGGTGCAAAATGAGCGATGACAGTCTATTAAAACCTCCGAAGTAAAGAAAATGAATAGGAGACTCTACAGTATACCACATTTTTCGATCATTCCACATTAGCTTGTCACTCTGGTATTGAAGTGATTTACCCTCTCTTAATAGAAAGTGTTGGTTAAACTGTATAACGATGATGAATAGACCTATGAAAATTTTACATCTAAATAATTTATCATTAAGATTTTTGCTATCTCCTAGGTGTAACTTCTCATATAACGCCTTCAAACATTGTGACATTATTGTGTCTCTGCTGAACAACATGGAAATGGAATCAATTTTACTAATCACAAATTTAAAGCTGATAACAAAAAAGTCAAGAGTGTTTGCCTTTTAGGATAGAAATATTTTGTTATATTGACAACAAATTAAATCAGACTGGATATTTATACTTTAATAACGGCAAGTCATTTTAATGTTAGGTCCCACACACCGCTCCTTGAACTTGTTGAACGTTTTTGGAGGAGCCCCCAACCCTCCCTCATTGTATGACCCCTGGAAAGTAGAGGGCAACCTACAAGGACCTCGGCACACACCAATCACCCGCTGCACCTATCTCTCGCTCAAATCAAGCACGCGTCGGCCAAACGAGGTATCCGTTTTTACGGCTCTCCTCTTAATGGTACGTTCCGAGTTGGATAACGCCTGTTAGTTAATACATATTATTATGACTTTCAACCGTCGGCATCTAAACGGCCCCTTAATGGGCGCGACGTGGAAACAGATTCCCTTCGGCCGACGGTCCGTTTCCTCCGACTATTCCAAGGCCCCCAAGGGGGAAATTGCCAGGGGGGGGGGCGTGTGAACAGCTTCAGACGAACAGCGCCTCCTTGACAAAACAAAGCCACGCACGCGCCGCACTTCGCGCCTTTCTTTTTCTGAAGCATAACGGGCGGCCCCAGGTCCGGCCTCGGCTCCTTCAACCATTCTTTCCCACAGTTGATTTTTTTTTTTTTTTTTTTGGCTTTCACTTTCCATAAAGTTATTTCCAGGAGGTCCCTGGCACCATCCTGGACTGCTTCATTCAATAGCTTCCTAATCACACAGATTAATTTCTAGAGCAACAAGTTTCGCATATTATTCTCCTGTTCTCCATACGCAAATGTTCCGCCCATTGTGGTCCTTTTAATTTCACACCTTTCTCAAGACGAAAGTTTGGTGAAACTCGTGACCTATGTGACTCTGTTTGTCTGTGTGTCTTTCTGATTAGAGAGGGGACGAACATTTCTAGTTCAAATTGCGCTGTATCATTAAATCTAAAACCCATGTGTGATATACTAATGGTATTTTTGATACAAAACCAATTTAAAACCATTACACTAATTTTCTATAATAAAATTTGTTTTAGGGAATGATTTTTGAAGACACACATATATGTTCAAACCACATATGTTGAACTTCTAATTACAAAACGATTGATATTAACCTTTTTTCTCATTGCTCGATGAGCATGCTGCTGTTCGTTGATGAGGCTGCTGATTGATCCATAAATAATGTACAAGAGGAATGAAAAGAACTAGTCTATCGAGTCCAAATATTCTTCTATCTTAATGTTCAACAGTTGTCTCCGTTTACAAAGTGATACATTTAAGTTCAATCATGTTAATATAAGTTAACATTTTTTTCCATATTTATGTCCAGAACATGTACATTTTTCTAAATTAATAATGAAAGTTCTCCAAAGAGGTCAATTTTTATGATAAAACGTTAGAAAAAAGGAATGAAATATAAATACGACTATTAGTTTCGAATGCTCAGCGTTTATTAGACTATCTACTGGTCGTTTTCATCCCTGTTGTTCACGTCTTATAGTGTATCGATATTTCCTCTCAAAGAGCACGCTGCATGCCGCCTTGGGTTTGTCGGGGTCCGCGGGGTCCGCGGGGTCTGCGGGGTCTGCGGGGTCTGCGGGGTCTGCGGGGTCTGCGGGGTCTGCGGGGTCTGCGGGGTCCGCGGGGTCCGCGGGGTCCGCGGGGTCCGCGGGGTCCGCGGGGTCCGCGGGGTCCGCGGGGTCCGCGGGGTCCGCGGGGTCTGCGGGGTCTGCGGGGTCTGCGGGGTCTGCGGGGTCTGCGGGGTCTGCGGGGTCTGCGGGGTCTGCGGGGTCCGCGGGGTCCGCGGGGTCCGCGGGGTCCGCGGGGTCCGCGTGCTTTGCGAGGTTTGCGGAATGCTCTAGTCCACGGGGTCTGCGGAGTCCGTTGAGTCAACAAGGTCTGCGGGAACCGCGAGGTCCGCGGGTTCTGCGAGGTCCGCGGGGTCATGCGTGGGGTGCTCACTCACCGGTGCAGGTGCCCTGATGGAGTGCAAACGCGCACCCGCCCAGCGCAAGAGCGCGGAATGGTCTCCGTTCCGCGCCGTCTGAAGCGGCTGTAAAAACACTGAATTACTTCCTCAATAGCAGCCTTAAGCGCTCTCGCGATGTTTGATAATTGCCCGTATTAGCCGTATGCTCGTTTTCATAGCAGAGACTTCGAGAAGAAAAAAAAGTGGGTTGCGGGATAACTTTAAGAACGTTTTCACTCAAGACTTAAGTTCGATCGACACACTTACAAAGAATAATGATAATTGTGGCAATCAAACACGATATTGCACAATTATTTCTGTTATGCTTCTGCTTCCTTATTATAGCTAAGACATGCAGTCATCACTACGAAGAAAGATTCAAGGAATATTATTTTCTTACATTACTGGACACAAAATTCAATTTGGTCATCAAATCCATTCACTCTTATTATCACTATAAGTAAAAATTGTAAATATCTCACAACCTATAACATAAGACATTCTCTTGTGGCCCAGATAACAAGCTTTATTTTGAGAAGTCCATTCTTGGCCTATTCCTGGAGCCTATTTTTGCTCATCTCTATAGCTTAAATACTCCAAAATATCTTCCCTGATTACAACAATTCGAGAGATTCCCCATATTTTTCTCTTAGGCTAATCATAATCACTTACTAGCCTCCTCTCAAGCAAACACTTCTAATGTAACTACGTCAGCGCAATTCGCTCCCCAGTTCTTTCTCGAGCATGTCGTGCGCGTCTGTCAACGCAGGTTTTTGCGATCCCTCGGTCTCGAACGCGAGGGCCGACAGCACCGCAAGCGCGCCGCCTAAGCTCGCGGAAGCCCCGTGCATGTCGGTCGCGACGTCCGCGCGGTTGAAAGCAAATAAACCGTAGCGGCGTGGCGGTGTCCGCCCCCGGCGGGTTGACCCCTCGGCGCCGTGGGCGGCGCGGCGCGGCGCGGGCAGCGGGCACGTGCGCGCCTGGACCTCCCGCCCGCGCTCGCCCACTGCCCACACGAGCACGGCGCACAGTGGGCCTCAGACTGCAAACTCAAGTAGTCAGTCTGTCCGTCCGTCTGTACTGGAACGCTTCTGACGGGGCCAAGGTCTACCAGCGGCGTCCCGGCCTTGCGGTCATGGGTTGAGGGGTACATGTTGTTAGCACATAGACATCTAAATACCGTAATCTGGTCTTCTCAATCCGAGATGATTATAAGCGCACATTATAATCTGCCCCGACCGGAAATCGAACCCGGGGTCGTGTCATAGAAAGGGAGCAGGATGGCCAGTGAGCTACCTGAGGGGGATAAAATCAAATAGTACACTACATTGTTTTGGTGATAGCGCACTTCGTATGATTGGTTGATAGATTGATGCTTATGGGCACACCAACTGGTAATGTCAATGATCCCGTTAGTATAGAAAATGTTTTTTTTATCCAGGATGTTGGCGGTGTTCTTTTTTCGAAGGATATTTAGATTCGGTACCAACTTATAAGTCGGCTTGCGGAGGAATTCCCCTCCAGGATCTACAGGGGATCTCTCCCAGCGAAACACCGCCCCAGCCGGAATAAGCTCTAATCTCCCAATATATCTGGCAGTGCAATGCATTAAAAATAAGAAAGGAAAGAAGAGAGGACAAGGAAAAGGAAGGAATGATCGCGCGCGGTGCGTCGTCCCTTTGTTAGGGTACCACCGATCAGAGCAGCCGGCCGCTACAATTCTCCTCCAGGCAACGACTGAACTTGTCCTAGCTATTTAGCCAGTGTTGAAAATCTACCACTCGCTGGGACCCGAAGCTTAGGACCTCCCGGTCAGAGTCACTGGGCAGAGGCTGCAGCAATGCTTGCTCTGAGCTATACTCAGCCGCTGCGCACCTCGGTGGGTGAGTACTTTGCTTAATGACCTCTCAACATTCAGAAGGCGAGTTCGATTCCTGCAGAGATTCGTGAAGTTTCGAGGGCTGGAAAAAGCTATGGTGGCCATGTCGTATTTCAGACATGGAAGAATCCTGGTTAAATGCACGGGAAAATGAAATCTTCCGATAATTAATCTTATTTTCAAAGTAACGTATCTTCAAGAAACACAATTTTTCAAACTCGGCAAGGTGGCCCAGTTCATCAACTGATGTCACTGTCAATTCAAGCGGCCGGCTGCTCTGATCAGTAGTTTTCCGTGGTTTCTCCGATCAACACCAGGCAAATTCCGGAGCAGTACCCAAACAAACGGGCCAGGGACCGCGCGCGATCTTTCCTTCCTCTTCCTTGTCCTATCCTCTCCCATTACACACACACTTGCATTAACATGCACTACACTACCACATATTCCGGGAGACCGATCGTGAGCGTAGAGCTTGTCCTGGCTGGGGCGGTGCCCCGCTGGTGGGAGAGTCCAGGTTAGGGGGAATCCCCGCTAGCCAGCCGACGATAGGTCGGCGCCGTATCTCGCCATCCAGCGGGGGAAGATCGCCGCCATCTCCCGATGAAAAACATACACTACACTTACGGGAATAACGACCTAAGCTGTTGACGCCCCCGGACTCACTAAACAACCAACAAACGAACCAAATTAATTAACCTGTATTTGGGTGTGCGCGTCTCCTCGCTCATTAGGGGCCAGTGCGCGGCACGGCGCGAGGCGGTGGGGCGGCCGGCCAGCGCTTCCGCCCCGGGACTGGTTCGCGCCGCCCGCGCCCGCGCGAGTATTTTTGCTGCGGCTCCCGCTACTCGGGGCGAAGGCAGGGGCTGGCAGTCGGTCGCCTGGCTGGAACCCGCTTCGGACTCCGTAACAGCGACCCTCAACTTGTGCCCTTGCGGATTCCCAGAACAAAACTCCACATTCTAAAGTTACCCGAATATTTTGGGGGAAATGTTAACAAACTTGATCACTCGTGAAAACTATCCTTAACCTCTTACAATACTCACCAAAGAGACATTTTCGAGGCTTTATCGGTCAACGCTTCAGATCATACGGCAGAAGGAAGAACACATTTCGCGGAGGGATGTGGATTTCGGCAATGCTCAACTATTTAGAATCCGTCAAACAATATGTCCATTAAATTGCCAGCTACACGCACTTCATTACCTCTCTGTTCATTAGTAAAATCTTATATAACTCAAATGTTTCACGTAAACGCGGTTGATAAACACTGGTGAATAGCGAGAAAATGTATTGATTTGAAGACACAATGCGTATAAATCAATGCGTGTCCCGGTAATGATACGATACAGTACAATTGTACAGATTACAAGTGTTGTAAACTATCGATGCGATAACATTCCGTACTGTGAATCTTTTTCCAAGACATGTCGGCTGTATTAAACATAGAGAATAAACTAACATTTATAATTTTTGACATTATAACTTTCAAAGGAATGTTATACAGCTCAATTTACATTGCCCAGAGAAGTTATTTCTTTTTATCCAGAAGCAAAATATAGAATAAATAAAAAACTGCAATCATACTACAGGTAAAGTATGAATTTATCACAATGCTTACAGCAACCAACGCTCTTTGTACTAGAGACTACCGTTAAACTCAATTACCAGGTTTTCAAGGCGTGACTTCTGTGGTTTTAAACAGACCTTTCGCGCCTAACACGAGTAGCAGATCGAGAAGTGTGTAAACAACGCGCCACGAAGTTCTATAGTTCAAGAGGAACAAATGAGCGCTCTCAGTGCTGGAACCTCGGGCGGTGACGGAGCGGGGAGGGCGAGGGCGGCGGCGAGGGCGGCGGCGAGGGCGGCGGCGAGGGCGGCGGCGAGGGCGGCGGCGAGGGCGGCGGCGAGGGCGGCAGCGAGGGCGGCGGCGAGGGCGGCGGCGAGGGCGGCGGCGAGGGCGGCGGCGAGGGCGGCGGCGAGGGCGGCGGCGAGGGCGGCGGCGAGGGCGGCGGCGAGGGCGGCGGCGAGGGCGGCGGCGAGGGCGGCGGCGAGGGCGGCGGCGAGGGCGGCGGCGAGGGCGGCGGCGAGGGCGGCGGCGAGGGCGGCGGCGAGGGCGGCGGCGAGGGCGGCGGCGAGGGCGGCGGCGAGGGCGGCGGCGAGGGCGGCGGCGAGGGCGGCGGCGAGGGCGGCGGCGAGGGCGGCGGCGAGGGCGGCGGCGAGGGCGGCGGCGAGGGCGGCGGCGAGGGCGGCGGCGAGGGCGGCGGCGAGGGCGGCGGCGAGGGCGGCGGCGAGGGCGGCGGCGAGGGCGGCGGCGAGGGCGGCGGCGAGGGCGGCGGCGAGGGCGGCGGCGAGGGCGGCGGCGAGGGCGGCGGCGAGGGCGGCGGCGAGGGCGGCGGCGAGGGCGGCGGCGAGGGCGGCGGCGAGGGCGGCGGCGAGGGCGGCGGCGAGGGCGGCGGCGAGGGCGGCGGCGAGGGCGGCGGCGAGGGCGGCGGCGAGGGCGGCGGCGAGGGCGGCGGCGAGGGCGGCGGCGAGGGCGGCGGCGAGGGCGGCGGCGAGGGCGGCGGCGAGGGCGGCGGCGAGGGCGGCGGCGAGGGCGGCGGCGAGGGCGGCGGCGAGGGCGGCGGCGAGGGCGGCGGCGAGGGCGGCGGCGAGGGCGGCGGCGAGGGCGGCGGCGAGGGCGGCGGCGAGGGCGGCGGCGAGGGCGGCGGCGAGGGCGGCGGCGAGGGCGGCGGCGAGAGCGCGGCGGCGAGGGAGGCGGCGAGGGAGGCGGCGAGGGAGGCGGCGAGGGAGGCGGCGAGGGAGGCGGCGAGGGAGGCGGCGAGGGAGGCGGCGAGGGAGGCGGCGAGGGAGGCGGCGAGGGCTGCGGCGAGGGCGGCGGCGAGGGCGGCGGCGAGGGCGGCGGCGAGGGCGGCGGCGAGGGCGGCGGCGAGGGCGGCGGCGAGGGCGGCGGCGAGGGCGATGGCAAGGGCGGTGGCGTCGGCGAAAGCCGGGAGTCTCGTGCGCCAACGTAGCGTTTCTGGACATGACGCCGCGAGAACGCCATTCGCAGTGTTTGCTGAAAGTTACCACTTTTTAGACATTTCTCTTTCTGGCGGTGGGAACGTGAAAGGTCTTCAACTTTCGGGTCAGTAGCTGCGGTAGACCTGACAAGACTCACGACCCGACACACACGTACAGAAATATAAAATACTGCATATGGGAACCATGAAATCTTCAGAATACAACTTGTCTTAACGGACATGTCTCCAGCAACTATTCAGTTTATGTATGCTTAAACTGGTGGGTGAAGTTTGTGAAACTGAAGAGGAGATTTAGAATCAGAGGCGCAAAGTCAAATCAAGATTTTGTGACCTAGGCTTCTTCCTTATCGAGATATTTTCTTCAAAGAGTATTTCAAGAAAGTGAAATGTTCTCCCCCCCGCCCCGCAATTATTACCGCCTTAACTAGAGCTAATTATCGAATGAGAAAAACTCACTTCGCCCATCTTTCCGTCACGGAAAGTTGTTTCCCATCCATGCGGGGCAGTCCGTAATGGGACGACGCGGCCGATTTCGCTCAAGTGGACAAATGCACACGAACTTCCGCAATTGACGTCTCATCCCGACGCGGCGGTGGCCCTCGCGATCCCACGCATTCAGCGCTCGGGCGAGGAGGAGGTCGAGGAGAAGCCCTCGAGGCGACGGAGCGGGGGCGGGAACTGTCACCCGGAACAATACACGTCCGGAAGAAGAAATGCTTCAGTATGCAACCGGTGAGAGACGGGTGAAACGGTGGACGTTTGAAGGTGGTGAAGGGTGAGAAATGCCAACGGGATACACGGCAGAGTCTGTTCAAAAGTGAGAGAGGAAAGGGTGTCAATGAAATTGGTCGGCAAGAAGCAGGAAATGCAGAAATATCAGAAGGAGAAAACTAATTGGAAACTGAGAACTTTAGCGAGGCTACAGGTGTCAATTCCGATTACTGTATTCGAAATATATTCCAAGTCATGTAGCAACGCATAGCTCCCCAACATGATTTTGGCACATTTGGTTCCGACTGCTGCTGTGGCACCTCCTCTTCATTTACCACGTTAATTCAACAGCAATTTTACAGCAAAATGAATGAAATGAGAACAAGAATTCCGTTCTGAAAGCAAGATGGTGTTTACCTGATGTACATTGGTTTACTGCGTCAAAACAATCAGTACCAAGAATGCTATCCATCTCCACAACAATAGTAAATACAATACTTCGGTAATAGTAATGTGCAAATTATCATTTCCATATTTGGGAATGTTATTAAGCACATTAATTCGCGGAACATGTAAGACAATAGCAGTTCAAACACGAGAAAACACAAGCGAAACGTAGCCGAACTCGCCACTTCGTCGATGTGCCTGATCTCGCAGTCACGAGTCATTCAAGTTCCGTGCCCATTGATGCAGAGGCGGTCGGTTGGGGGTGGGGGCGAGGCAGAGGCGGTTGGCGGTGGCGGTCGGAGGTCGCAGGCCTCGCCGGCCGCCCGCCATTGGACCACTTGACTTCGCAATTGCCGTCGGTCAAGTGGCGGTGGAGCTAAGGGCGCGACCGCCGCCGCGGCCTCCCAACTGACAAATCGCACCACTCGGGGGCAACCGACGCAGCACCACTCGGGAGCAACCGACGCAGCAACACTCGACGCGGCGCGGTGGCCCCGCTAATTCAGTTTTCACGAAAAGTCAACCTCCCCTCGAGTTGCCATCCCACAGACACAATTTCTGCAAGTAATGAATTAATATGTTCTACACGTACAAGCAACCTATGCCGTCGCGGTTTAGCTCATTGGTCGGCGTGCTCGCTTTCCTGACGCGATCCCGAGTTCCGATTCCCGGTTGGCAAGATTATAATGTGCGTTTTCCTTGCAATGTATCAGTGGCTGTGTGACAAGAAAACTCACTTCTCAGGTTGAGAAGACCAGAATACGGCATGGGGAGTCTTCATTCACCACACGTACCCCCTTAACCCATGTCCATGAGGTCGGGACGCCGCTGGTAGGCCATGGCCCTTACGCGGACTGTCGCGCCAAGTACAGACAATCAACATATCATGTAATAATGACATGTGGACCTCGATGTCCGAGGCGGCTAGAGCGTATGCCGACTCAATGCCTCGGCCTCCAGGGTCGTGAGTTCGAGTCTCTCCGTGGACGTGGTTGTTTGTCCCTTGTCTTTCATGTGTTGTCGCGGAAGACCTTATGTATCTACTGACCACAGACTGAGGAGCTCGCAAGTGTGTCAGTGTTTCGTGTATAGGATAATATATGCTTCCATGAGGGTCATAGTGTGTACCCGGCAATGATATAGTCGAAATCGGCATCGCTGAAACTGGAAAAAGCACCAAGAAAAAAAAATAACAACAACGTCCATCAGTCTGCTCCGTCAATGTTATTTTTGTGAGTCATTTAGCCACCGCTAGGACACGATATCTTCTAGGAGTTTATCAGTTAATGATGTCTTACTAATATTTTCTGCTATTATCGTACTAACACCCAACAAAGAAATACGCAAAATTTGTTTTACGAACTAATTAGTAGTCAAAGGACCCAGTTTACCGTTAACTTTTAAAACCTACCAACCATATCTTTTCCTCCTTTTCTTAATCTCTCTTTCCTCGTTCGAGCGTAAATATCATACGATCAAACTTCATGCTGACGTGATACGGACAACAATCCCCCCTCCCCGGCTGATCTGTTCTGAAAACGCACGTCAAAGAGAGATAGTGGACTTCGTCCGTGCCCCAACAGACGGCTGACAATGAACTTGGAAGCGTCCCTCTTCCGCAAATAATCGCCGGAGGTGGCGCCGGCGCGAGGCCACTGCGGGTCAGCCCGCGCAGGCGCGCGCCTCGCGGGAGCGCCTGGAGGAGCGCCAGCGGCCGGCGGCGCAGGCAGCGACGCGCACCGACGACGGCCACGGGAATCCAACGAAGGGCTTTCGTCTACGGCCCATGCCAAGCATTCAAGATTCTATTTTGGAGGAGAGCTCGAGGAAGAGAGCGCATGAGGAAGGGGGAGGTAGGGGGCGAGAGAGGGGGGAGAACATGGGTTCAGAGCGAAGGGAGCGTGCGAAGGAGCAGTAAAAAGGGATGGATGGATGGATGGAGAGAGACAAAATAACAAGGAAATGGAGAGAGAGGGGAGAGGAGGCAAAGAGAGGAGGCAAATAGAGTGGGAGAGAGGAGGCAAATAGAGTGGGAGAGAGGAGGCGAAGAGAGTGGGAGAGAAGAGGCGAAGAGAGTGGGAGAGAAGAGGCGAAGAGAGTGGGAGAGAAGAGGCAAAGAGAGTGGGAGAGAAGAGGCAAAGTGGGAGAGAAGAGGCAAAGAGAGTGGGAGACAGAGAGGGAGACAAAGAGAGGGTAGTGAAAGGGTGGCAAAGAGAGGGGAGAGTGAGAGAGGGAGGAGAGATTTTCTGATATTTGAACATTGATTACTTTTCTCTTTCCTCAATCATATTCTTGTTTTCTTGACAATAATTTTTTTAACTACACATTAACGATAGACCACCCAGAATACAGCATTTCATCAAGCGGTGACATTCACACACGTTCCCACCCGACCTAAGACATTGCGTTATTTTCCTTTCTACCGACCTTGCGTCGAGAGTGGGGGCTTCGACTGACTGCACGTCCACCTTCAGAGCTACGAGTGCAAAAATTACTTCGTCATATGTGAAGACTCGCCGCCTCACCCCGCGCCGCCCCCGCCTCGCTCGTTAAATCTGGCGACCGCACGGGGCGTCGCGGTTGCGTCACGAGAATAACAGCCACTTGGCGGCCCATTAGCGAAGCAGCGGCCGGCGCGGCGCGGACGCACCAGTCCCGCACCTCCGCAGCTGGCGGGAGAGGGGGCTCGTTTTCCTCCGGGAGCTACGTGAAAATTGTTCGGGTGACCCACTACACCGCGCTGGACGTTTCTCGAGTTCACGTTTTCAGAACACTTAGCACTGCTCTAGAAAATATTCGGAATAAGAATTCTCCTCTAATTCTGCAGGAACTCAACACGCCATTATTTCTACCTCGAAAAACTTTAAAGAAATCCTTTGCTCGGGATTATGATTATTGCTTTGGGATAACGATGTTTTTGTTAATCTCAATAGAATTTTGTAGCGCATAAAATATATCATTAACTATTACAATACAAACAATCAAACTATAATGTACTTTGGTTGTAAATATTGAATAATTCAATGACCAATTTTAACACCATATGTAGGCTCTGATAATAGCAAATTTTACAATACTCTTAATTAAATAAAACATTTTAAGTTGATTGATTGAAGTCATAAAATACCGTGTAATCGCCTTCATTCTGTAAGAAAGGAATGATCCTTTTTTGGGACTGTGTTAATTTTTTTCATTAACAATAATGTATAAGATAAAGGGAGCGATAATAATATAATTTGATTATCAATATTTCCGTTAGAATGAAGAGGTTTCTAAATTTTCCGAGTGTTTTGAATTAACAAGGAGCTTTTAAGGGGTGAAGCTTTATGTAACATAGGTTTTTGTTTTCACTGAAAATACTAATTATGAAGTTTTAATTATATGTAATTATACTTGTATAAATGGAATTTCGAATGTCTACCAACTATTCACATTAATTTACACACGGAGTATAGGTGCGTAAATTATACTTCACATTTCATTCTCTCTCTGAATACCTTATCTTGCAATGAATTGAAGATCTTATCCCTTTGTTATTGCATTAAATTACGAATTAATTAAATATTGTTTTTCCTTTTCAAAGGTTCCAGTAAACAAAAGTCATGTTCATTCTCTGTTCTAAGGATTTAGAAAATTAACATGCTAAAAAAAATACATTGAAGGTGAAATATCTTGAAATCCGTTTTCATAGACTCAAGAAAATTACTGATTACGTCACATATTTAAATATCATTTATGTAAAAGGCTAAGCAATGACTACCATATTAACCACCTATTATTCACAGAAGGTGAACTAAATTTATCCCCAAGATCGGGTGTGAAATAATTACACCCCAGTTTATTGAACCAAATGAACGTCGTGGGCGGTTGGCAGTGCTCCGAAGCCTCCGTGATGCTGAAGACGATGAAGACATCGTGCTCTAAGACGCACTTTATTAATGGCAGGATGTAATGTTGGTGTCAATTACTACCATTGACCTTATTCTGTACAAGGAAGAAGACGACGCCAAAATCAATTTACTGGTAGTTCAAAGTTGTGAAAAAAGCTTCCGAATCCGAGTGTACATTGTTGCTAAATATTCATAAAAAAAAGACTTTATTCTAATGTCCAGTGACAATCGACACGCATAAAGAGAAGGAACTTAGAAAGTCACCGAATCCTTATTTATATCATTTTAAAGACACTAGTATCCCAAATAGTTTTATTGCGGAGTCAATTATGATCTTGTATATTGTTGTTTTTCTTTACTTACATCTACAGTTTTCGCCCACCGAGCACCCCTCCAGACTATCCGGTCACTTACCTATAAAACAAAGAGAAAGACATATTAATGAAAATGCACGAACCGCGATGAAAAGAACACAGCCAGCACTTTCTCTGCGAACGCCGTGACCTAATGCGCATAGAAATGGACGTAATGCGACATCGCTTTTCTCTCTTCGACAGGGGGTGGCGGTGGCGGTGACTGCGGGGCCGATTAGACACGCACGGCACGCAACACGACGTGACGCTGCCTCAGATTATTGCCCACGCAGCTGCGTTGCTGGGGATGCGATTAACCGAATCGACGAGTAGCAATCACATGCTCCATGGATCATCAGTGTTCAAATCAACAAGACACGGAGAGGGCACTTCAAAAACACCTCAACTCGGTGGCTAAATTTTAACTGCACATTTCTCAAAAATTCTGACGGTTCAGTCGGGAGGAAACGTGTTGTAAAGTTTCCGTTACAAGCTAAAATAAGAGACATATCCGCAATTTCAACAAATGTCCTGTTAATTTCGTAATACATGTTGTTGGAATTTGGTAGACAGTTTTATCTTCCTCTGTCATGTGACATTATTATCTCAAAACGTTTGACGACCACATTTTGATAAAAAAATTGTTGAATTTTAGCCATCGACTGCAAGGGTGCACCTCACCACAACCGAACTTGTCAACGTACTCACAAAAATAATTAATTGTGCGACTTTCTCGGTTGGCACATTGTAGAGACAACGATCGCTCCGGGACTCGATTAATTTTCGGTTCCAAAATGATCTAGATGAAAACGAAACGACTGGAGCATGAAAAGGGGATGAGAAAGGGCGGAGAAAGATTACCTTTCTATCCTCTTCCCCAGAGATGTCGTTACTTTAGATAGGTATTCCGATCTTGTCGCATCACTGAGCATGCAATAGATGTTTTATCTCACAGAAAGTTTTATTGTGTATTCACTGAAATATATTTAAAAGTTAATTTTATTTTAAAAAAAAGCTTGGAAATGATGCAACATTTGTGTCTATAGCGAGGATATGAAGTTTCTACTAGACGAAACTAAATGAAAGATATTATCCATTTTATCTTGTACAATTGGTAACTGTGGGTAAAAATATCAAAGATTTCTCCTGCAAGAATCTGACATTAGATCAGTATAAGGAAATGCAAAGACTTTCTTGCTAAACATATCGTTATCATTTCTTTTGCTCAACTGTTCGGAGGGATCACTGAAGTTCGCAATAGAGCGGAGCTGCAAGTGGAGCATCCACTGGGGTTCGGGCAACGGAGCATCGAGGGAGCGACGGGCGGCGGATAAAACGGCAGCGCTGGGAAGGAGGGCGCGTGGGCGGGGTGGCCGCGTGGAGATGATCGAGCGATCATCGCGTCTGCGCGGCGTGCACCGGCGGCAGGGCGGGGGAGGGCGACGCGACACGACGCGTCGCCCACGCCAAGGCGACCCGCCATCCCCGCCATCCCCGTCCCCGCCATCCCCGTCCCCGCCATCCCCGTCCCCGCCATCCCCGTACCCGCCATCCCCGTCCCCGCCTTCCCGTCCCCGCCATCGCGCCCCAGCATCGCCGCCGCCGCGCCGTACCGTCCCCGCCGCGCCGACCTCGTCACTTCATCCCTGCCGCCTCGTCCCTGCCGCCTCATCTCCGCCGCGCCATCCCCGCCACGACGCCCCCGTCACTGTAGACGACTGCGACGCCCCCGTCACCGTAGCGGCGCCCTCGTCAGCGTGGCGACGCCCCTGTCATCGCCGCGACGCCCCCGCTGCCGGCGTAACTGTACCGGCGGCGGCGCCGTGCTGCGGAGCGTCATCTCCCTAGCGGTGCCGCCTGTCGAGCGGCTGCACTGGGCGACGCCGCCGGCGCCGTTAGGATCTGCGCAGCCTGTGCCCTCCGCCGTTGCCCGGCGACTTCGTTGGCGAGGTCGCGCACGCCAACGATGCTCGTCACTGCATTTTATATCAACTGTGCAAGTTCATTAGATAAAAAGGGGTTATGAAAAGGATACGTGAAAAGGAAAACACGAAAGGAGATGAATTCGTTTACGGAAATGAAACCATATTGTATTTCAAAATGGGCATAATTGTATTACTCTTAAGAAATTTGAGACCGGTACGGTATAACTGTGGAATGTCGCCTTCTCTCTGCAAGTGAGTTTCATACAAGCACTTACAGCTAATGTATGTCGATGAACATGTTATGGAAATTACCAATGAATTGCTTATGATAGTAGCATAACATATAACGAATGATGTCATGACAAGAAAATATAATTAACTTATGAAAATACTAAAAATAGATGTACAATTAGAATCTCTTCTCACCACCGAAACTACAGTCGAGCGAAACATCACTTCACACCTTTCGAAACCAAAATAACTTTCTTTTGATGGGTGCTCCCACTTTTTCCCGAAGTAAACAGATTCGAAGGTCTCCAAGTTTTCGAACACAATAACCTCAAGCTACAAATATACAGGTACCAAAAACAAAACAACAGTCAAGCACAAAATAAATTTTGTTGACTTCTGCAAGAAGTGTCAATTGTATGGTATGTTAAATGGTTGACTGGCATAATTGTGTCTCACTCAATCGTTTGATGGTACAATTGACTGATACTACGTACAACCATGCATGCTTGACTCAGTCCATATAATTAAAACTGCCATTATATTACTTTGTTGCATAAGAACCATAAAGCATTTAATAGTGGGCGAACTTTATTTGGATCAATGTGAACTTGAAGAGAAGTATGCAACATCTCAAGTTAACATAACTTTAAGAATTTGTATTAAATTCCGTCACAATTGTACCAGTCTGATCCTTTCCAGTGTGAGACGCGAGACAGTCTGAGCAGCGTTGGCAGAACAACGCCTCATGAAAATCAAAATACGCGGAGGGGAGCAAGGGACAGCGTAATTGCTGATTCCGGACGCGACAACTACTTATGCCATTAGTAAGTGTAGAGCATGTTACACCTTGGAACGTGGCAATGTTCCTTCCTCACTAGAAAGTGGGATCCGACACCCGTCGTCGGTGTTTCCTTTCTCCAGGTATTTCTCTCAGCGGAACCCCGGCGGGAAAAAACTCGAAGTACCCGGATGATATCTCGACAAGAGTGTTAGTGCAGTGCACGCATAATAAGAGTAAGTGAGTGTGATTGAGTGTGTGAAAGGGAAGAGAGAAGCATGGGGAAGGAAAGATTTTGTTGGGGTACTGCTCCCACTTTCTTTTGGAATTGAACGGAGAAACCATTTAAAACTACCAATCTGAGCCGCTAGAATTCTCCACCAGACAGTGGTTGGATTCAACCCATCCACGTAGCTCGTGCTGAAAATCCTCCACCGCCGGGACGCGAACACCAGAACCTCCGGATCAACGACGCTGCACAACAGTGTAGCCGCCATGCCTTACCAACCGTTCTTACGCGGAGGGAAACGGAAGAATGCGCAGAAAGTTCCGATCGCGGCGTGTGCACGCGTGGCGGGGGTTGGCACGGGCGCGTAGAAAGCCCGTGGGGCAGAGATGCGTGTCGCGTGCGCCTTGGCCTTCCAGGCGTCCGGCGCCGGGGCGCCCGCGACATTGTCCGCTGGCCAGCGCCCGCCCATGCAAACGGCTTTCTCCCGCGGACGGCGCGGCGCGGCGCGGCGCGGCGGCCAGTCGCCCCAGGGCGCGCGCATGCGTTCGAAATTTCAAGGTGGACGCGTGGTCGCCGCTCCAAGTGGAAGTCAAGGTGCTCATTTCGCACGTGAATGCTGTTGAGAATTACATGCATTCACGCTCATATCTGGAAAGCACAGGGGATGTCTGATCTCTGGATGGAAGAATACATACGCATGTTTCTGCGAATTATGCCTCTTTTACACCAATTACCTTCGGCTGTTTAAAAAAGCTTTATACGTTGGGACAATTCTTTAAGATATTTTAAATTCCACTGCGAACCTCGGCCGGACAATTTTCCTAACATAAAGGGAAAATAATTATTTTATTTTATATTTCACATTTTAAAAGAAGATAGACCGATGTCATCAATATTGTTAAAATATAAAATACTAATTAAAGTTGCAAAGTGGGTTAATTTTCTACATGAGTGTTTAGTACACGACCGACCTGTCACTACTCATCGCGGAATTTGACACTACAAGGAGATTCTTAAAAGCCTGTTTCATCAACCACATACAGTCCTAACGAAGCATGAAGAACGTGCGGTACGTCAGATTTCTTGCGAGAGATTAACTCCGTTATTTCGAAACTGTGAACTTTACTAGATCACTTCGCTCGTAAACTCTTCAGACATTTCGTAACAGCTCACTAAGAAAACATTCCACGTACGTTAAGACTTCAAACCGCGCATTAGAGACTAATGGAAATAATTACGGGGATTATTTTATCATTGGCAACTAAATATTTGAAAGTCCAGGTGAGAAAAAATGTTTTGTTATCATGTATGTAAAATGTGACCCCTACGAAAATATTGAAAAACGTCTTTGATCATAGGTCTGAAGATTAATTACCACTGATTGACAAATAAGATACATATCGTTAATTACGAACGTAGCCATTACGACATCTACAAGCGCATAAAAGTTCTATCTTATCTATCATTACGGAATTTTGCTGAGGTGACGCCCCTTACCAAAATACTAGTGATGTTGCAGAAAGATACTCCTTCTTTGATATCTCGACTAACAGAATTACACCCACCCTTTCGCCACATCGTTTCTCTGGTATCCGGGCACGCCCATTCGTTTTACGCCGCAATTCGAAAAGATTTTATTAGATTTGGAATAGGACTATAGAATGTTCTCACATTACATTTTTTTCTATTTTTAAATACCTGGTCAGAACTCAAAGAAAGGTGAACGAAAAGAGCACGACTTCCTCTCCCGAAACGGATAGTCTCCCAAGAGCGGCAGCACCCCTTCTCCCAGTGAAAAATAACATTTGGCCGGCGCGCAGGTGGCTGGCCAAGAGTGCGCGTGCTGGCGCAAGAGCTTTCTCGGGCTTTCGAGGAAGTTGGAAGGCCGCTGCCCGTCCGTCTGTGTGTGTGTCTGGCGCGTGCGGGTCGCGAGCGCCAGTGGGTCCGCGTCCGCGGGCAGCGCCGGTAGAAAGCGCGCGCGCCCGCGCCGCCGCCCGGAGAAGGCGTTCGAATCGCCGGCGACGCGACGCGATGCCCGACTGTCGTTGACGCTCCAGGGGTCGGAGGGGCGGGGCGGAACGGCGAGAGAGCAGCCAAGGAACAGAGCAACTCGCGCGAAACGAGAGAGAAAACCGTCGTAATGAACAATAACACGCTGTATTGCAATTACGTCGTCGAGATTATTGCATGGTATAATACACTGTCATCCTTCAAATACGGATAGGTGTCTATAAAACCCTTAGTGACGATGCTATGTAATAATAATAATAATAATAATAATAATAATAATAATAATAATAATAATAAAATGACAAAATACTCGTGCATGGTTACTTAAGATGAGTCTATGTAAAAGTTACTTTAGAAGAAACAAAAAGGTGGTAAAAGTAATAAAAGCTATGTACAGAAAAAGTGAGATTATTACAACTTATCGACAACTGGAATATGAACTATTCTTTTAAAAGAAAACTGCAAAAAATAATTCCGCACAATCCCGTAGAACGTCTGATCACATCTTTATTTCTGATTACATCTAGGATGCCAATATGGAAAATTTTAATGTTTCCGAAAAGTTAGATCTTATATTTTGTTTACCAGTATACTTTAAATCTTGGTCGCAAAATATTTTCACTCTTGAAGAAAATAATTATGTAGCAATTTTATTGAAAACGCCGAGGCCAGCTTTTTAGCAGATAAGCTTTATTTCTCCCAGTCCAACAATTTTCCCGAATATTGCCAACACTTTCACTCTAGTCTAATTCTCATTATTGAGAAAGAATAGTCATTTACCTAGTAGTAATAAGCGGCGAGGAATCGTTAAATTAATTTTCAGAACTACACAGAGGATCTCAAAATACGTCACTGAGTCGTCGAAGATCACTTTTTTGTCAATGATGTGGTGGGAATCTCATACAACGCAATTACACGTGAACTGAAATGAAAAGTTTTAAAGATAGTGCGCTTAAGTGGTCGGCAACACGTTTTGCCCTGGTGTTGGGAGGTACACACTCTGGCGTAAATATATTTCGAGTACTTGCCGAACACGAGTAAAAGTCTAGATTAGGGGATGATGTTCAAAATTACATATGTGTAAAACAGTTATGAGATTTCCCACCACATCTTCACTGTGAAAAGTGATAAACTTCGATCACCTACATGACCAAGAAGTTAATAACATTTATTCTGAGACTTTCTGCATAAATGATTAACGTTCGCATATTAATGCGAGGATGTTTTTCAGCAACCCACTTTTCCCCAAATTTGCGCCACTCCCTTTCTGCTCGCAGTGCAATCTATGTTAAATCACTTTCGGGTGGGGGTGGGGGGGCAGTGTTCTTCAATCGAGAGCTGTCGCGCGCGACGCGGCTGCGAGTGAAAGGCTTTGAGAATTATTGCCGTAGCTTCCCAGAGCAACACTTTCTTCTCTAGGTTTCCCAGCTACTCGAGATCCCATTGACGAGGAAGACAGTGTTTTCTGGTCCCAGCGGTGAGAGATGTGGAAACTGATATTCTTCGCATTGAGAAATGATGATTAGAAACCACTTCGTATCTTCCGAAGTTGGGAACAAAAATGGTGGGACATTGATTACGAGAGCTCTCTTCCAATTGTTTGACTTCTCATTGAAGCGTTTCGCGGGAAAAGGTGGGTCCGTTAAGGCGTGTCTTCGGCTCGCACGTGTCATAATGAGTATTTTCTTGTTAATACGACAGATGGTAGGAGGAAAAGATCGGTTGGGAGCGTCGATTCTCATGAATCGTTCCTCGTTCGTATATCGCTTTTTCCACCACTTGACGCTTTCACATTGACAAACCTGTCTGAAAGATATGCATCATTACTTTTCTCTTGTCTGGATGAGCGTAGAAATTGCAAAATTAGTGTCCGACACTCTGGTTTAGTGTGAAAAAATATATGCAATCTGATTTGCAATTCACTATTAAATAACATGTACGTATTAACCGTTTCTTCCGTAATAACATGGATATACGGAAATTTATGTGAAATAAAATATTAATGTACAGTAATAAAATTGACTTTATCGTAGAGAAAATCTTTTTCTAATTTTTTTTTTTAATTTCTTAAATTCAATCTTCATTATTGACTCTCAAAATTCGGACGCATTGTACGAGAAAGAAACTGACAAAACGTCAAAAACATCAACATTTAACTCGAATTCATGCGGCCCTTGCTCGATTTCGAAAATCAAGATGCGTCCGCGTGCGTCCCTGGAGGAGAAATCTGGCCAAGGCCTCCCGCGAGCTGAGAGGGTTGCAGTAAGTGTCCGGTAGGGGCCGCGGGCGGAGAGCAGCGGCGAACGGCATCTCACGCACCTCGCTCGCTGCACGCGCGCGGGCGGGCGGCACCGCAGCTCAAGGCGCTTCGGTGTTTTTCTCGCCGATGCAGTTTCCTCAACTGTACCTCTACCCGATATATTACGCTTATACGTCGTCAGAGATAGTTGCAGAGGTTTTTGTTTTTTAGGAACAATATAGATCGTGAAGGAAGATTACATACGAATAATAAATATGCTATCTAACTGAACAAAATGAAGGGAATTATTCCTCAGGAATTTTAGAAGAACATAAATTTAGTAGATAAAATTAATATTCTCAGTTAGAAAAAATATTCTGAGAGTTACTTTTAATTTTTTGCTAGTTTCAATCCTCATATTTATAATAGGATTTCTATCCTTACTAAAAACTCAGCCGCTTCCAAATACTTAGAATAATATGGTGAGAGATTCACTGAAATAGCCGAGAAAAAAATGAACGAATACTATCAAAGATACACGAATCGTGTATCTGAATACAAATATTTGAGTTTCGTCATCCGACAAAGTCCATAATTATGTCATTATCTAATGTAACTACCTGTCTAAATGTTCATAAAACTTTCATCTACCGGAAATATCATGTACGTGGAAATTATTTTAATATGCCCAGAGGTTGGTCCCTCCGGATTTCGGCTCCTGCTCAGGAGAGATGCTTTCCTTGAAACCTGCCGCCACGCAACGGGCTGTCGGCGCAGATTCAAGCTCTAGCTCCACGGGGGACTCGTCTCCGCGAAACTGTGTTTTATGGGCGGCGGCGGCAGACGAGCGACGGCGTGACGCGGCGGGGCGGGCGTTCCCACGCCAGTTCCTACTCTCCAGGAGCGGTGCGGCGGCGGCGGAGGCAGTTTATGGCGAGGATCGCCTGCGTCGGAGACGGTAGCGTCTTCGCCGCGGTATTTCTCGAACTCTCTCCGCACTTTCCGTCCTCTGGGATCAGACATTACGGCACTCTGCCATGAGTCTTCGGCTTTTCTTTGCCTTTCACGTCTCGGAGTTCGTAAAGGAACGTAAGATATATTTTGACAAGTTATATTTTGAACCCCGAGTCGCGAATGAGTTTCTACCGGCAACAATTCCCTCCATCTTCACAACACTAACCGTATCTTCGTAATTGAATACAGAGAAAAACGAAAACTAAATGAAAGACGCGTAATGGAAAGCGATAAAATCAGAACGTAACGTAGCTTAATCGAGCCCCCGACTACATAGGTGCAGACAATTCAGTACGTTTCTCTGAACTTAAAGAATCATACTGCGCGTCTCATATTTCAAAGACGAGAGCACTATTATGAACACGAAGAAAAATGTATGGCATGGAAATTTCACATTACCATCATCCTCCGCAACGACAAATTCGTTAATTAGAAAAAAAATGGAAGAATCAACATCTTGACCCATCCGCAACGACAAATTCGTTAATTTAAAAAAAATGGAAGAATCAACATCTTGACCCATCCGCAACGACAAATTCGTTAATTAGAAAAAAAAGGAAGAATCAACATCTTGACTCATTGCAACAAATCACGATATTAATGCACGAGAGGACATGCGTCCACAGACGAACGTCACTCACCACGTCCGCCATGTCGAAGTGGATGCGCGGTGGAGCGGAGCGCCGAAACGGCACGTGGGCCGAGGTGGCAGCTGCGCGGTGCGTCCGTCTGTTCGTCCGCCGGGGTGCGCGCGCGCGCGTGGCCGGAGGCGCGACGATTACGCCGGACCGTCCGTCCGTCCGGGCGATGGGAGCGCGACGAGAGCGCTCGAGCGGGGCAGAATCGCGGACGGCTCGCGCCCGCGGGCGCCACCTCCACCGCCCAGGCAGGCGCTTTCACTCGCGGGCGGGGGATGCGCCGGACCGCTCGCGACAACGACAACGGGCGGCGGCGGGCGCTCCCGATGCCAATCGCTTCGCTCCGCCCCGCCCCGCCCCACCGCGCCGCGAATTCGCTCGCTCCACCCCACCCCACCCCCATCCCGCTTCTCGGTCCGCTCCATCCGAGCGGGAGAAGACTGCCGTCAAACGTTTCCAATACTCGGGACTTAAAATAACATAAATAAATAAAACTAATAACGAAATGAAAAGGGTGGCCAATTCCTTCATTAAAAAATTGGAAATGTTCCAAACTCTTCTAGCTGAAAACACATTCGCTCCCATTTTGAGCGTTTTTTTCTGTAAATGTTCCGTGAATGCATTCCGCGAGGTCTCTCGGCGTGATGATTTCTATGTAATTAGTAAGACTTGTGAAATTAAATGATTTCTTCGGCATTTCATGAAATACGTAATTGGCGTTAATAGTCGTTGATAAACTCTTCCCCTTAGCAGTCAAAGGCAATGATCTGTTGCAGGCCAGAAGTGGTTACAGCGCGTACCAACTCAGGGACAGACGCAATGAAGTCCTATCTCACTGTGTGGATGGGAGCGCGGATCTGTCCCTTGTCTTTCTTGTATGTTCTACCACGGAGAATCTCGCATACTCTGCTGAGCGCAGAGCCAAGGAGTTTGAGTGAATTGTGCTCAGAATATAGTCTAACAAAGGTCTCTTTAGTTCGAGAAGAGTAAGTGACTTATTTTAAAAACTTCGTTTTTCTGTCCGAGCAAACAAAATAAAATTGATATCTTTTGGAAATGTATAAACGCATGATCTCTGTTGCGAATCAGTATTATAAAACTGATGTACTGAAGAAATTATACAATTACTGATTCATTCCTCCATTTGTTTACGCATAAATATCACAGGTAATACAATATTCATCTTATAATATGCGATATTTAAATAAAAATTGTTCATATAATAAGATGGCAATATTATGAAGCTTCGATTCCGATGATTCATTTGATGAATAAGATAATTTTAAATTTCTAAATTAAAATTCGATACTGTAGAGAGTAAACCACCTGTTTAGTTGGCCTTAGCGAACATCTTTGAAACGTTTAAGCTATCAGGACGTTGTTTGCGCCAAGTTTTGGTGATAGAGGGAGAAATGCCATCTATAATTTTTGTATGATGCTTCCGATGGATATTAGTCGTGTGAGTGTAGTAAATATTTTATCCCTGGAAATGGTAATTTTTTTCTCGCGACGTAGGATGGTGAGATCCAAAGCCGTCCCACACGTCGGATTGCGAGGGATTCCCCCCCCCCCCAGTTATCTCCCCCTGCGGAGCAGCGCTCCAAGCGAGACGAGCTCTAAATTCTCGACGGATGTCTCGTCATGTATGGTAGTGTAGTGGATATAAGTGTAAGCGTGTAACGGGAGAAGGCAGGGCAAGGAAGAGAAAGGAAAGTGCACGGAGTGTGGCCCATTGGTTAGAGTACTACTACGGCCGCTAGAATTCTTCAGTTAGCGTCTGAAATTGACCTAGCTAGAATATAGCTAGTGGCGAAAACCCTAGGATCTCTCCGTCCGAGTTGCTTCAGAGACAGTGGTAATGCTGGTTCTTGAGCTGGTTTTTAAAGCAGTCGGTTTTTCTGTTTGTTTGTAATATTTGTAACTTTGGAGATATTGACACAACTTTGATTTTTTAAATGTAAGCAAATATAGTTCTATCAGCATCCTGAAGTTCTCTAATAGAGCAATTCAATGATAGTGTTGTTAATATTTGGAAAGAAAGTGTAAAAAAATTGTTTCCTTAGAAGCAGTTTTCCGATTATGTCCACACTGCTATTGTAGCATTTCTCACTCAGTGACAAATCGAAATTAACTTCGTGCTTTTAGTATAATTATGTTTATTAGTATTACTTTATTGCATTGACCTCCCTTTTTATATATTTTCATCCGTTTGTATTGGCTTGATGCACAACAAACCAATTCTTTAAAAATAACACAGCTTCCAAAAAAATAAAATTTGTGGTGGTATTCCATAATTGGTTGCATTTATTGTAGAATCAATTAGATAATCAGGACGTTATCAGCTTTACGTTTTACTCGTACTAACGCGAGTGTATTAAAAGGCAAATTTGAAAAATTGTACAAAATATGTCGACCTCTAAATACTACAATATTAACAATACTCAATCATTGCATTCCTCTCTTTGAGAACTGGACTCTGCTGGTGAAAATATGTACACTTATATCTAAAAAATCAAATAGTCTCATTTCCAAAATTACTACTGCTGTAAACTAGAAAACGAAATCTGTTATTTCCTCCATCATCTACATCAACTTTGCTCAAGCCGCATCCCAGTGTATCAAAGCGTCCAAACCAAGATATTTCCTGTAAAGAAATTAGGCGATCCATTCTATATTCTATGACCAAAAATATAATTTATGCAGCACATTTAAAGTATTTTAGAATATACAAACAGCAACAACGCTAATTTCAAATCACACTTCTAACATCGAAACGTATGCAAATCATGGAACACGATTTTGAAATTTTATTCTTTTCCCACGGCTTAGTAGATAACCGAAACAATTCAGTTTAGTATAAACATAAAACATACCACGCGGAGAAAACATGATAAGAAAGGAAAGTCGCGAAAAGATACAGGTTACGATAAGATTGCATTGACCGTACTAGTTAACAAAGCGTTAGAAGTTTTCCTCTCCAATATTTAAGGGCTCTCGACTGTGCTCTTTTAAGAAATGTCTTATTATAATTTTGATAAAATCGCAAATACTTCAGACTGCTGGCTACTCTATGCCATGGGAATACCTAAGGGGCGTCTACCCAAATGCCAAGGAGGTCGCAAGCTCTCCAAGCTTCCAAAAATCGTCGCTTCCTCTCCCCATTACGAACCCCGCGAGGAGATACAAGCGCTCTTGACGACCTCGCTTTTGTAAGAGCGAGCCAGTGGTCAGGAAGGCTGAAAGTTTACTTGCTATGAAAACGTAATACTTTCTTATGATACTTCTCAGCGAGAGGCGATGACTGGAAGCTTTGGGAGAAGACGAAGAGTGCTAGTTACAAGAGCAAGGAAGCAGGACGTATGCGCTGGAAAAGAAGGTCGTAGACATGTTTTACTTTTTACATACATGGCTTTGAACTTTTTATACACGACGCAAGGGAAAGCGATAATAGTTATGTCGTAAATGAAGATTTTGCGTAAATTAATAAGTGTTCAACGAACTTTCATTGCCGTAAAATGAGCTTAACACTTGTCGAAAGTTTCCTCCTCTAAGAGAAAGGTAATATGAAGATGCCTAAAAGTAATCACAAAGCAAGGGACATTAATAGCTTATTAAATCTAAAGTTGATGGTACTGAATAGGCTGACGTGTTCGTACGTTAGCAACGATTTATGAATGGATTGCAAAGTAGAAACTCAGTTTCTATTCTCCTTTCTATTCTCGGGCATACACGAACCAATACTTTTACATTTAGCAAGATGTCAACGAAACAACACGAGATGACCTGATATATGTGATAATTAAGAAGCAAATAATATAATTTCCATTGGAACAATAAAAATGTATTGCCTTATGTTGCTGCATCATGTATCAACAAGCATGTAGATAAAACTTTAATTCAATCTTTGGACGATTCTATTGAATGAATTTCACTTATCTGTAAGGTAAGTGTTGAGAAAAAAGATAGAAACAAAGAACGTGTGTGAGAGAGAGAGCGAGAGGGAGAGAGAGAGAGAGATTAAATTCAAAGAAGTGTTATAATACACACCGTATTACGCACACGATTGTAAACAAGATAGTAAGTATCTGCATAAGGGTGGTAACATACGTGTGAAATAATTTTCATTTTCTCCCTTAACTTTCTCTCTTCAAATTCAGAATTTTCACGAATGTTTATCGTAAATTTCCCACATTCATTTTCTGTGCTTCAAGAAATTTCTTCTGGGCAGTAGAAGGAACAATAAACCATCCAGTGTTCTTTCAATTATTTTGATCAAGAGTATGGAATCTGCCAGCAGTGAACAAATAATGGGAAAAATGAGAAACGAATGTATGACAGAGAGGCGCAAATGATAGAACATAATACTATCAAGCAAAGCTGCAAATAAGTATATAAAATTAACGACATAATATATAATTGGTGACATACTCAAGTAAAGTAACTGAGAAACACATGGAATTGAGAAAAATGAACGAAAAACATTTTCTGATCTCACGATAAAATATGAATTAGCAACTACGAAAACTGACCAAAAACAGAATTGAAGTGAATCTATTAACATGTTCATGAGGGGCATTACTCATTTTTGAATCGTTAACGAAGCTTCACATAATTCAAAAACTGAGAGTTTTACTAACCCCTTGACCTTTAAAAAAAATACAAAATCTAATACACGAACTAGTGAAATTATTATGGTTTTGTCCTGTGAAGTCACTCGTTCATTACCTTAAAGGTGCTTCTCGCCTGCCGAGATTACAATAACAAACCAAACGCGACTTTTTGTAATGACTACGCTCTTCTTAAATAGACTTTTCTTGTTAAACCATGTCTGTCACACAAGCAAGCCATCTTTAGCGCCCCAGTTGCCCGCAGGGAGGCGAAGGCGACAGCGACACAACAGGGATTAGCACCACCGAGCTCCCAGCGGAGACCGCTAACCGGACCCCTGAGGCGGCGGCGCGGCGGGGGCGGGGGTGGTAGGCGTCGCCACCGGGGGCGCAGCAGGTGCAGGAGGCGTTGGCGGCGGGGGAGGGGAGGGGATGAGTGGCGGCGCCCCGGGGGCCGCGGGCCGCGCGACCCACTTGGGCGCCAATTAGCGGGAGAGAAACGCCGCCGCCGCCGCCGCACGCACTTTCTGCCGCAGGGTTGGCGGCGAGAGCAGCAAGTCCGCGGCGGGCGCCAATGTCAAGAGCCCCGTCGCGCCTCCACATCCGGTCTTTCGCGGGCCGCGGGTCCTGCGCGACCAACCAAAATACTGTACTTACGTTTCCTGATATCGGGGAGAGCGCTTTTTACGGTCAATGACTTCACTAGCACTTACTATTCACGTTCGGTTGCCCGACGAAATCCCTCTTTGAATGCAGTGTTTTCTAAGAGATGGATTCCTGAATCTCTCGATTAATTTTCACGCGAAATCAAGTAAAGATTAATCATCCAAATTTTTGGAAAATCTTTATGTCAGTGATTTCATTCTGAAATTATCGGAAGTGATATTAGTACATTAAATCATGGAACTTATAAGAAATTAAAGGTTTATAAAAATACTGTTAAAAGATACTAATGGAAACCCACCCTTTACTCGTATGATACTAGCATAATTAGTGACATTTGGAATAGTATTAACATATCAAAGAATGTAGAGAAGAATCCGGTTCGAGAATTAAGTACACAACACCTCTCAGTACTCTCAGAATCTTTTAACGGTGAATTCGACATTCAACCATCTCATATGTACCAAATATGAGTACAGAATACAGTACCTATCAATTAGAATATATTCACTGAAGGCATGACCATTAACTACTCCTTTCCACAAAATCTTAACTCTATTGTAAAAATTGGTCAAGAGATAGAAAAGTTAACCCATACAATACAAAATTCAATTAAACGATTGTACTATTCCGGCGTCATTTTTAAAAGCAACTTATCTCCTGTAAAGCGCCGACTATATAATACATTAGATAAGTAATAAGAAATCACAAAAATGTCTACCAGATCAGTCGACTTTCCAAGCGATTCAGAGAGAGCTGCTGTCTAAACTTCGCCAGGATTCCGACCAAAATCCACCCCGCCACAGAATATTCATAGCAGCAGAGCGCGGTCCCTTCGCTTCGCCGTCGAGATGGGGAGCATCAAACCAACGCCGCTCGCCCGGCGCATGCGGAGCGGTTTGCAGGTCACAAATAGTGATGCGACATCAATAACAAAATATCGATTTTCAAAATTATAACATCGATGTTACTAATACATCGACCAAAAAACCATCAATTTTTTGAAGCTCTTAGAAAAACCACCAACATTAAATTCGTGCGCAACAAAATTTAATTTGACAGCGGTCGTGTATATTATCTTATAATTAAAATTTAACTGACAAAATTAAAAAACTCCTCTCTATGTCCGAAATACGAGGACAGACGAAGGAAGTGCCTGGCCATCAGGATCATCTCGGGAGAGGGATAGTCTGTTCGATGAAGGTAGAACAAACCGCATTCGTTTGGTTTGAACACAAACTGACAGTGGTATCATCAGTTTTTATTTCATATTTTAATTTCTTTTAATTGTGATTATGGGAAGTTTCATCCACGAACAAAACATTGAAATCGTAAACATCGATGCCAATACATCGATGTTTAAAATATCGATGTTTTTGTAGAAATATCGACGTTTTGGAAACATCGACATCGATCTCACATCCCCAGTCGCAAGACTGTGACCGGCCGTGCGGCGAAGAGGGGCCCTTATCCCCCGCGGGCAGCGTTTCCGCCCTCCCGCCCCCGCTTCCGGGCCGCGTGCGATTTCTCGGCCGCCCCAGAAGCCGCCGGCACGCAAGGCGCTTCCCGCCTCAAATCGCCTCTCCCGTTTGCCAACGCAGATACCGGCCCCTGCCACCAGAGCGCCGGCCGAGTGAAGACGTTCAGCTGCTCTGAAAGGCAACCGAATGCAGGAGCGCACCGAAAGGGCCACCCACTACGAAAACGTTAACACAGCGGTGACGACATAAAAAATGTACTTTTCAGATAACGTGACGTACCATTCACAATAACCGTCAACGTAATTGTGAACGCAGCCACACTTCGATAGCGATCAATAAATACTCCGCACAGAAATTGCATTGTACAATCCAATAATTGCAAATTGCATTATACAATCCAAAGGTATAAGTAAAATGGAACCAATCGCGTATAGATGATAATTGTGATGACATTAATGATTCTATGCAGTTTCATGAGCAATTATGAAGATGGCAAATATTCTCTTATTAACTGAATAAAGAAAACCCTAGAAGTTCTTTGGATATTGCTGCGGTACACGATAGGGTGTTGTCCCCAGATTAGGTTAAAGTGAACATGAAAGTTTGCTGTTTGCGAACTTTCAAGGTTGCATCAAATTTACGTTTACGTTCAAGTTCATCGTTGTGAATAGTTCCATTTAGTAATGGCACCAAGCTTTCGGGTTTATGTTTAAGTTCCATTTTGGATTAACCTTAAGAACCATACGTACCTCTTTTGACCAAAAGAGATCACGATTGGAAGATCGTGATTACCACATTCTAGTACCCGTATTTTTGGAAACACATTTTGCTTAAACCCTGAAATGTGACTATTTTTGTAGAACTTACGATATTTGTAAATATTTATATTACAACTACATGTTTAATCCTGATCTGAAATAAACGCACTACGCTTATTCCCGTACGTATTAAATGATGTAAAAATGTCGATAACAGTGTGTGATAAAAAATTGCTGTATCACTAGATATATATACGAAAATTAACATGTCAAACCTGCGAAAGTACAATTAATATCTAATTTATCCCAAGAAATGACTCTAGAATCTATAAATACTTACATCTAACTTTTCGAGAAATAGTTGTGTTGACGATCAGAGAAGCTCTCCAAAACAATAATCAGCATTAACAAAAATATCTTGTTTCGCAGTATTTTAATCGAGTAGATGATATTTTTAGTTCACAATAATAAACAAAACAACAACAACAACAACAACAACAACAACAATAATAATAATAATAATAATAATAATAATAATAATTTCTTGAAAATGAACATAATGTAGATAACGTTTTAATGGGGATGTAATACCGATAAAAATACAATAAAATAAGCGATCAAGAATAGTAAAAGAATGGAGCCACATTCTGATGATAAAATCTTTTCCCTCAGCCATCTGTAGGAAAACTTTCTTCCTTATGCATATTCTTCAGTCATGTGCATGTGATGCGAGACGTTTGGTCACGTCATATCCGTGATAATTCTAACGTAATTCCAAGAAGTACTCGTAGATGTATCGCAGATTCATCAGATTACTAGATACTGATTAAGATTGAGAAGTTGGTCATCGGAACATCCTTTCTTGTTCTAAAAATTATCCCAAAGCATATCAATGATACTTTTGCCCGTCAAAATATACATTTACATCAAATTTATCTTATTGAAAGTAAGTAATGATTCTCTAGCGTTTTCACTTATATTTCAACAAATCAAAAAAACATTCTACCGTAAAGATATACCACGAAAATACTAAATTTAAAATATGTGTTACTAATAGTTAATTACTTTCATTTATTCTCTATTCATAGAATCTTTAATCATGAAAGAAAAAATATAGCCATATTCCACAGTGTTGCGAGAATGCTTTACATTTACGAGAGGTGTCCCTGAGACAGTTATCTATCACCTTGATGTGTTTGTTTATGATGCACTCATCACTCATAATATTGACTTCCCAGAATCTCAAACTTCCCGTTCTCAGAATATGTTGAATAATCCCTCTCCTTCCAAACACCGCCATTTTTCTGGAACCTACTTTCACTAGTTCGGGATTTTCTGAGTTTTCTAATCACTTGAGCCAAGAGTGAGTAAAATTTTTCAGTGGGGCGAATACTTTTTTAAGTTTTACTGAACAAGAATAATAAATAATGTTATAATGAAAAGAACTATTGGTACTTTTTATTGGTATGTACATTACATACTATTGGTACGTAATATTGTATTGAAAGGTACTTTTAAAGAAACTTTTATTCATTAAAATAAACAGAATGTAAAATTAATATAATTTTACATAACATTATTAAACAAAAAATGTTAACAAAAATTATTTCAAGGGGGCGATGGGGCGACCCCCCCCCCATAGATCCGTCCTTGATTTGAGCCCTTGGAAGTTTTAAAAACTTCTACGTACATTACATTATACCGGTCGTAAGGTACTTGGTGTCACTTATTATTGTTAATAGTAACCATATTAAATGATTAATTCTCGAGAGTAACAAAAATATAATATTTATTGAAAGCTAACGTATCCAGCTACGCCATTTTGGGATAAATATTATTCTTGAAAGGATATGTCTACTTCATATTAAATCTTTGGGACATTGGACTCCTGGTCGAAATAACAGCGGTTAACGTAAATTTTACACTCAAAAATCAGTCACTGAGACGAAACGAAAATTACCACACCCACAACTGTTGTTTCAACTATAATAGTATATTTCCTCAAATAACCAAGAATTAACTAATGGGAGTACTCCCATCTTATCTTTCTGACTACATACGGTACGTTTAGGAAATGCATTGAAATGCGAATGGCGCAAATATCAGTAAATGACTAGAAAGTGTCAAAGATCGCTGATCAAGAATATAAGAATCTGAAATACAGCATTTATTTTCCTCTATTGCCGAAGAAAGTAATTAACAAATTTTCATAAGTTGTATTGAGAGCAACACAATTACCTAAGCTATGGTTACTCGAAATCATCAAAAGAGGAAAAGATAAACACACACTTAGAAATATAACAAAGAACACACACTTAGAAACATAAATACACAAATTTGATCGTTATGAGTGGCAAATTTAGTTTTTCGAATTTTAACGAAAGGATTGCACATATGCGAAATAAAAATAAAAGCATACCTGGAAGTGTCTGACTAGATACGCCAGCTGCATGTCGTACAAACAAATGAACATAGATATACAAATTCAAGAGATTCAACAGGTAGTCAATAAGACGTTTGCTCGTTAGCACTGTGTAGACCCTCGGTCTTCTTGTAACGAACGCCACCAATCGCAGAGAACACGGTGCATGCTACCGCTTAACAAAGCACACTGATCTACTGGTCTGCCAAAACGACGCATCTGCTGTCGACCGACCTAAAAGCCTATTGTCGAGATACGAAGGTGTCATTGTGTAGATAAGATAAAGAGCTGAATCTCAATGATTCGCCACTCAGATCGGAAGTAACAGATTTTCTACACCCACGCTCACCCTAAACTCGCAGAGTCCTTGTGTAAGAAATACCATATCAAACCGGGATTTTCTTTCGATGACGAAATGTTGTCGAAACGTGTCGAAGTGCACGGAGTAGGAAAGGTAGCGCGACATATTTTGCGATTCGCACATCCCCCTCCACGGCGCTTATCGGCTTCGAGCTTTTCAACAGAAACGCTGGAATACTATTTTAAGCCGTGTGACCGCATGGTCTATTTACGACTGAAAACTGTACCTAAAAATCAAATGAAAGGAAACTCGTTTTACACAGGTGTTTAACCAAGTATGCTGAAGATTTGTGACTGCTTCTAAATGTTTTTTTGAAATATTGACAATGAAAGAAACTTGATTACATACGACTGGTGAAAAAACTCAGTGCGAGATAAGTGACATGTGTGTAAGATAGCGGACCCTTAATCCATATCCAAAGAGGTCAGTATATTTTCCAATCGGAGAAACCTCGTACGCGTACTCGAAATGAACCTGGGCTGCAGGCAACCATTCTTCCTACAAGTCGTTTTCACCGAAGGCAGCATTCTCGGATCCTACTTATCGGAGACGCATTTTCCTCGCCTGCAAGCCGTTTCCCTCCCGTCTTCCGGTCTTTGTGTCCCGATGCGGTTCGCGTGTATCGGTAGGATGGAGGCATTCGTCTCGGCGGCGCGCCGGCGTCTGGCGAGTGGCGCAACCCACAAATGAGGCGAAGCGCGGCACGGACTGGATCCGCGTTTTGGTAGAAAGTTGTTTTGCAGCAAATTAAGAAGAGGTCCATCTAATTACATCGATTGAGATATCTGCATCGTTAGTGCGAATGACGGGGAATCAATCGATTGATCTCCGGTTGGAGCCCGCAAGTCGGTTGCTCTGACCGGTTGCTTTTGGGGATTTCTCTGCAGGTTCAAGGTGACTTCCACGAAAACTGTTCACGATTAACTGGAAATATCCAAGTGTTAATGGGTGGTAGCATGGTCCGTTTAATCGATGGATCTAAAAGACGGTTAATATAAGAGACCATCAAAATACGCTATTTATAACGACTCCAGAGAGATTGAACCGCATAAGCGAATATACACCTGCCCAGTAGTTAAACTTTGAAAATGGAAAAAAAGAGTTTCAAAAATTGTATGAAAACAACAAACATCCGCTTATGAAGAAAGTGTTCTAATACCAGAACATTTTTTTTGATAATTTTGGGTAACTAACGTTGTTCTTTGGTATACTTTTGAACTTTGAAGCTTTCTCCACAAAACGTGGCTAGCATTCGAGTCATTACAAATATGTGCTTGACACTTGGAAAATTTGCAAGAAACCACCAAAAGGGGATCTTCCTACAGAAAGTTCTTTTTCAGTACCGCGACTGATTAGCTAGTACTAGTTTAGGATGATAACCTAATACTAGTTAGGTACTAGTATTAGCTACTAGTTAGGTACTAGTATTAGTTACCAGGATTGGGGCGTATTTAAATACTTGTTTCAAATACATTTTACGTTTAATACATTTAAATTCATACGCATTTTAAATACATCAAATAGGTGTTTTAAAAAAAGAAACGCTTAAAATACTTTAATAAAAATACTTTACCAAAACAACTTGTGTGTGTGTGTGTGTGTGTGTGTGTGTATGCACGAGTATTATAGTTAGTTATTTATCACAAATTTGCAGGATTTTCAATTAGTAATTTATTGTAATTGACAATTAAAACATAATGTTGCAATAATAAAGATGTGCCATAATTATGTTTCCTGTATTTTGAATATTTCAAGCATTTTAAATACTTATGTATTTAGCAAAACAAAACCTAATGTATTTTGACTATGTAGGTAAATACTTATTTACAAAGTATTTTGGCGAAGTATTTTAATACTAAATTTGCCAGCCCGATGGCCGAGATCGCTAAGGCACTAGTGTCGTAGTGATCTCGGACCGAAGGGTCGCGAGTTCGAGTCCCGCCTTGGGCATGGTTGTATTTGTGTCCGTTCATTGAATCCCTTATCACCACTTCGTTTCATCTTCATAGTTACCATACCGTTAACTTCAATAGTGCTCGCTAATGACGTTGATGTGACTTTAAATAACCAACAAGAAATAATACTAAATTTAAAGTATTTCGTCCAACCATGTAGATTAGTGCCACACTTAGAGCATTTTCATATTCAATTATTGCATTTTTAAATAGATTAGAAAACGACAACAAATTCCCAGTTCCCCACCAGCAGTCGAAAATGCGGGGAATGACATCTCGCTTGTCCCAACCGGAAGAGGTCTAACCGTGCGTGACGGACAGACAGACCTCGCATATTACTTACTATTCAGCTACAGGTTACTATTAGATATTCATGTTTAAAGGGAGGAACTACAGCCAAAACAGAAGCGTGCAGTTCCGCTTCGCAGTGCACCTGTCGCGGCGGCGGCGCGTGAAGGCAGGGAGGGGCGGCCCCGCGGAATAAACACTCGGGTGAAAAGCCGCCCAGACGGCGCTGACCAGCGAAGGTCGGCGGAGGCCGCGACGCGGCGCGAGGCGGGGCGACTGGGGTTTCTCGGCGGGCCACCGCACGCACTGGGCCCAAACGGCCCACGTCGCACACGCGAAAAAAACAACAACAAAACACAAGCGCATCGTACATAAGTTAAATGTGGTTTGTACTAAGAGAATCGTTATTGCTTCAGTCTATGCTTTTGGAAACTTTTCAGTCGCAATCATTAGGATAATGACAGGATAAATTGGCTTAGAACGAATAGGACGCCTTTAAAGGATGATGTCAATTCTTCATTAAAGTACACTGAACAGCAAAGCACAAACTATCAAACATTTCACGATGTCATTCCCTGCACAAATAAAAAAATATTGCTTCCTTAGAAACTTCATAATATCATATAATTGTATTAAGTACGAAGTAAAGAGAAACATTGAAAGAGGTTCATGAAAAAAATACTTATTCAATTACACTGAACTACTTTTTCCCTACATACTTCATTTACATATCTGTTTCATTGAAATGCTTGCTACGAATCAAGCAAAATGCGCTGTTGGGACGAGGTTCGGCCCAGTGTGCTCCGCCACCTTTTCCTCCAGGCGCCCCGCGCGTCTGTCACGCACTCGCCGGCTTTCGGCCGGCGCTTGACCTCTGTGGGCGCCGCCAAGCCAGTTTTCTTTCCGTAAACCACCGCTGGTCACAGCCGCCGAGTTGACCGGGCGGCGGAGAAACCGGGTCGCCAGAGGAGCATCGTCATGACCACACGGGCGCCGAGGGAAACGACGTAAACATGAGATCCAGTGGCCTCTGTGCTACCAGTCCACAAACATGTCACGAGCAGCCCTGAATCTCTCTCGCTTTCCAGTTTTCTCTCGCAGAGAATAGATCGTTATTGGAGATCCGAAGAATATTATGGTCTGGACATTCTTCGCTCTTGACGTTTTCTTCCTAGTGGAGAACACTTCTACATGAAAGGGTAGTTCCCACAGATATTATAAGAATGGAGAACAATTTAATCTTTAAGCAATATACGAGGATCAAAAAATGGATCATCTCTCAAAAGGAAAAATTGGTCAAGAACGATAAATCTTCTGATGTTATAACACATCACAATGAAACACGAATAGTAATATCACTAATGTTTATGATTTTATTTCTGCAAATATAGTAAATGGGGATGTTAGTGGTTCTCGTTTAAAAAAGGAATAGGTTAGTCAATAAAAATGTCCACCTCGAATATTGTCCAAATAGTTCAGAATATTGAGATTTTTTTGACAAAATTTTCAGGATATAGGGGCCTGGCTGTTGTAGTAATTAGCATTTTAACTTGAAAGATACTTTGTTTTTAAATGAAAATCTATAGTTTTCTAACACGAATGGATACGTCTTGAGACAGATTCATCGATACCACATGTGTCGGTATTTTATGAATAATTTCCAGCACGAAAGAGTGTGAAATCCGGCGCCATACGAAATGTAACTTCATTATCTGGGCACGTCTTCTAGAATTCAGTGGGAAATACAGTTATTCAAATTATCGTTTCCATGTCGCGGCAGGAAGTATTATTCCCTGACGAAGGACATCATGGATAAGACCCCAAAATTTATTGCTCATTAATCCTTGAAAATAGATATTACATGGGAGCGGTTTTTTTATTCAAAATTCAAGTAGTATATGACTTAGTGTAAGGATCACAGAATTTTGAAAATGTGCACAAAATTCACTTTTCCCCGTAGCACGTCATACGCAGTTTTAACTGTTTTTTTTTTGACGTAAAATAAATAAAAATTATCGTGGCGCGGCGGTCGGGCAGCTTAGCGATTTTCAGCCTGCGAGGCGCAGGACAACGCTGTGACCTTGGCGAAAATTATCTTTGCAATAAAATTGCCTATGTTAACGTTCAAAAATCTAATGGAAATGATTTAATGTTTTCTTTACAAATGTTACTAGCGAGAAAAGGAAATGTTTGAGTTATAAGTGCGGGAATAATAGAGATATGTAGGAAAGAAAAAATGTCTCAATAGCGTGAAGTGAATTTCTCGTTTAGGGAGGGAACATTTAAATTCTCTAGACCCTCAGCACGGAATTTCACCAATACCAGACAATTTTAATAGGCTTCACACATTAAGAACCTTCCCCAGCTGCGATAGGCCTCGCGAAAGCAAACAGCAAGGAGGCCTGCATCCCGCTAGGTGCCGAGAGGTCGAAAGGGAAAAGGGGAAATCACGAAACTGGCTTTGTTTTAGGCGAAAGCACCGCCGAAGTGCGAGTTTCGCGAAAAGTAACGACTGGTTCTAAGTGAGAAAGTCCCTAAAGAAAGGGACACATATCAAATGAATTATAATGATTAATCTTAAACACTTTCATGACACAGAAAGCTTTTAAAATCGTTTTGCAAGCAATGAAAATGCCTCTGTTGAGAGAGTGTTCCTCGAGTAAGGCAACACATTGCATTAACGATGGTCGAAACGTGAAAAAACAAAAAGGTTTATGCGTTAATTACAATATGACAGTCCTCCATTTCATGATAGGAATATAAAGGCGACACCACTTTCTAATAAATTCTTGAAAGAAATGTGTACAAAGATGACAAAAACGTTTTTGAAACTGTGGTTCAGTCGCATCGACGACCGAGAATGCCTTGTCATTAGGAAACTATAGGATATCATAAGCAGAAAAATATTAATCTCACCTGAAATCAATTCGAGAGATTTAATACGTTTTTAAAATCAGTAAACCATCCTACGCTGATGCTCTGAAAATTCCAATGGGCATGGCAAAATATTAATAGTATAACTTTCCACGTACATTTCAATAGTGAATTCAACTTACTACATACTTTCTTGGAGTCAGATAAAGGGGCTTGCAAGTAAAATTAACCAAATGACCATGGTGACGAGCATTTTGACCCTTGAACTGAAGCAACAGGCTAACGATTGGCTCGTAAATAAAAAATCTCTGGCATTAGTGTGTTGAAGTTCGACTATTTAGTTTTACTTTCACCAAATCACGCAGCCTTCACGGAAAGTATTAGTCTCCAACTCATTAACAAATTATATTAAATATCCTTTTTAATACGACATTATCATTTTTTCCTTAGTTTATTCTTGTCGACATTCAGGTACAAATGATGATCTAGGGGGAGCAACAACATAAACTACCCCCAGCCATAGTAAGTCCTATTATGTTAACATCTGGATTTTGGTCGAAGTGGGACTCCTCTTGTTACTGCAACAAGCCTTTCACAAATATCAATAAGAAAGATCTATTAACAAGATTCGACACACTTCCACCAAAATAGAGATGTATTAATATTTCGAGAGGTATGCTGGGGCTAAAAAAATGCAGGAATTCCATGATAACACACTAGTGTAATAATTTCATACATATACATTAAATTAAGAAGTAACGATTGAGAATAAAAATATTTGTGTCTTTGATTATACTTCAGCATTTTGCGAACCATAATCACTAAAAGCTTACAGTTAAATCCAGACTGAAATCAACTCACATTCTGTAAAGCGTTTATTATTCGATCTAATTAGCAAAGAAGCATTCCCTCGTTTCCAAGTTTTGCAGATCCGCTTTACGTAATCCAGCGATCCCCACGCATCATAATCGTCTGAGAGACCTTTTATATCCACGCAGCTCGGTAGCAGACCGCGCGCAACGGCTCTAAAAATAGCAAACGATCGCGCACGTCGTTTTCCCAATGCCGCCGCCGAGCCGCCTAATAAACTCTGTGGCGCGGAGTGCGGGGTGAGGGGTGAGGGGTGCGGGGTGACGGAGGCGGGCGAAACCGGCCAGCATCGCGCGGCGCGTGGACGATGGCACCGCAACGCAGGCGCCGCGCCGCGCCACGCTCTTTCCGAGCGAAGGTGAACGAGCAGGGCAGCCCACGCGCCACACACTGGGCCGGCCAAGGGGAAAAGGCCCCACTAATCCTCTCTAAATAAAACCCTAACGAAATATTAATGTTTGGTAACAATCTATATCTAGCCGACGGTAGGTAGGCGCCGGATCTCGCCATCCAGTAGCGGAAGATCACCGCTATCTTCCGAGGAAAAACATGCACTACACTTACGGGAATGACCTAAGCCCTTAACACGCCCCGGAATCATTAAGCAACCAACTACTCTCTCTCTCTCTCTCTCTCTCTCTCTCTCTCTCTCTCTCTCTCTCTCTCTCTCTCTCTGTGTTTATGTCTATCGTATGTAGACGCAAAAACTACAAGACCGATTTCGCTGAAATTTTCATAGTTTCTTCTTATTAGTATGGAGAGGGTACTTATTAGTATCACGCGTGGGCATTTGTTTTGCAGTTAATCGACGAAGTGAGCTTTACGCCGTTCTCGAAAGAATTGCTTTTTAGTGCGATCTATGGATATCTTTTTAAACTACACCCTCGCTTTGATTTGTAATATCTAATAACATCAAGTTGCGAACTAGAATGCAAGGAAGTCAGGCCAAATGCTGACGCTGCACAACATTATTCGAATATTTGATTTTTGAAATGTAATATAATGTTGTTAAGCGTACATAATATGTAGTTAAAATGTAGTTAAAGTATTGTTAATACGTAGTGAAAGTGTAGTTAATACAATTAAGTTCCTCCCCCCCTCAACATGCATAAAACAGATTCAAGCCGAAACATTCAGAATGTTGTCAGTTTAGATGAGAAAACAGCAAACGCGAATGCAACCCGCAATATATGTTCACCATACCATTTTGCATAACTCGGAAACGATGGGCCTCATGCCTTTAGATGAGGTTTACGTGGCCCTTAGGGAACAAATTATGTTTCGTACGATGTTATCTATAAAAGGAATTCTTGGACGTTCTATTAAATTTTTGGAGGGTACCCGCCATTTGTCACCACTGGGTGAGAGAAGTCTTCGAAGTTGGGTTTTAGTGTGAAAAAAAGTGTACTTACTTTTAAAACAAGGATTTAAAATTTGGGTAATGTTCTCACGGTTCAAGCTGTATGACTGTAGGCGATCGGCCCATCGCTCAACTCCTAAGGTTAGAGATTGTAGAGGGAAGGAAAGATCGCGAGTATTCTATTGTGCTACTCCGGCATTCTCTTGGAAATGATCATGGAACGGAATGATCATGGATCACGGAACAAATTATGTTTCGTACGATGTTATCTATAAAAGGAATTCTTGGACGTTCTATTAAATTTTTGGAGGGTACCCGCATTTGTCACCACTGGGTGAGAGAAGTCTTCGAAGTTGGGTTTTAGTGTGAAAAAAAGTGTACTTACTTTTAAAACAAGGATTTAAAATTTGGGTAATGTTCTCACGGTTCAAGCTGTATGACTGTAGGCGATCGGCCCATCGCTCAACTCCTAAGGTTAGAGATTGTAGAGGGAAGGAAAGATCGCGAGTATTCTATTGTGCTACTCCGGCATTCTCTTGGAAATGATCATGGAACGGAATGATCATGGATCACGGAACCTATAAATCACAGTAGTTAGGCTGTGAATTCGATTCCAGGAAACGACACAAATTCGCTGATGTAAAACTGAATCATGTAAATTTCTGTTATGTAAAATTTCTGGTCCGCGACCAATCACTGGTACGTTTGGACGATGGCCTTTACGCTCGTTGTAACTGCTGTATGTGCAATAATCATAATAATAAAATGAAGATCAAAAGGAAAATGTTCTGGACAAAACCTCCCTCGTACTGAGTTTGTTATACAAACATCAATACAGGATGCGTGTTTTCAAACAGCTACGAATAATGTTGAAAGGATAGCGGTACACATGTCGCTACAAATGACGGCGTATGGCCGTGACTCAGGTAGTATGGTCTCAGATTCAGAAATAAAAGTCGTTACATCTGTTGCGGACGTATGTGTTATTTGCAATGCTCGTGACTACATTGTTTTATATCATTTGTGGAAACAGAATATCGAACTCTTACAACTGATAAATGTCTTAATTTTATTAGTGTTTCACTAGATTGATAGAAATATATCGTGTTATAACATGAGCCGCCAATGTTCGAATTTTGCCGACATGTGTACTGACATGGATGATGTCTGCATTATGCCCTTGACTTAACAAAAACACTAAGTATGAAAACCCAAAAAGTATTCAAGTCGTTTCCTCAGAGGTGCTGAAAGTTAACAAAAGCTTGCATGTCCGGAGTGCCGTTGAGTTTTGCCGCACGGGAAAGATCTTGGGCAATGTGTCGCACGTTCCGTTAGATGTGCTACAACTTTCATCATGGGATTGTTCGAAAACGATGGATGCAGATGTCTATTGCAACGATCGAGACCTTTTCTTGAACCCAGCGCATTCTAACAGTCACACAGACAAAAAAAGACACATCAATCTCCTGTTTGTCAAAGCAAAATGTTTTGAAGATACAGTAAGTCACAATAACTCGACACCGGAAGTTTCGAATGTTCGATCAGCGAGCCTATCAAAACACTTTTTTCTACGGCACTAATAATTTCTTTAATTTTCAATTCTAGAAAATACCTGACGTTTTTGTGATTAATAATATATATATATATATATATATATATATATATATATATATATATATATATATATATATTTCTTTTCACATTGCCTTTTAGTAGTCATTAATATGTTATGACAAAAGGAAATGTCCTTGTTATATATATATATATATATATATATATATATATATATATATATTAATATATATTTTATTTTATCACGGCCATTGTCGGTTCGACCTGTTTCGCGATACCTAACGTCAGATTTCCTGGTCAAGAGCAGCCCAGACCAAAAGGTTGTAAGCTGAGTTTAATTGAACGAAAGCAAGTAGCCTTGATTTTATCAAAAACATATCTAACAACTTGATTTGTTCTTCTGAACTGGTTTTGATAAATTTTTTTACGTCATTTTTCTTTACTTTTATAGCATTTTAAAAGCATTTTAAGAGCATTTTATTGAAAGATTTTGGCGATGTTTTAGGGCATCAAAATTCGCCCCCTAATAATGAATAATCGTTTCGCGCTTTTAGCGTAATTTCGGCTCACTGCGCGCGGCTGAATTGCACAAGCTCTGACTCAAGAGTGGTCTTCCACCCACTCGCCCGCGCACACGGCCGGCAACCCACCGCGTGGAGTAGCGGGGCGGGGTGGGGCGCAGGGGGGGGGGCGGCACAGGTCTTTAGCGGAGAGTAAATCTTGCGCGTCCGCCGCCCGCGCCCGAGTGGCCGAGCGGCGGCGTGCGCAAACACTCCCGGGCCTTAGTGCGCGTGCGCACTCCGTTTGCGGCTGCGGCGGCGAAATGAGGCCACTCAGCACCTGGCGTAACCATCATGGTCCTCCGCAGGGAGGGAGCAGAGAATGAAAGAATTCTGTTAGTTCGTCTTTGACGATTCATACGGATCTAACGACTGCCGACTGTGGCATCCGTGATGTAAAAAGTTCCTAACTAATACGATACAAATCAAGATATTTTTTCTGAAATTCTTTTTAGTTTTTGATAAATATTTAAAGTAAACTAATAGAGCATGTGGGAAGCTATTTTTGTTGTTTTATAACAATCCCTATAATTGAAGATTGTGTACTATTCAAACAAAACGTTAAGCCAGAAAGTTATAAAAGTTCGTAATCGTTAAAATTAAAATACCTTAAAATAAGAACTACATGCAAGATTAAGTAGATAACACAAATATATACAGCATAAAAAATTGGAAAAAGATCGAAATGTATGGTGTAAAGGACGACGAGTTCGTGACATACTCCCACACAGCAAAAAGCACTTGGCTAGAATAGACGGGTGAGGGAATAATTAATGCGTAAGAAACAGCTGTTATTTGAGAAATTGCGACCAACTGCAAATGCCCTTTGTAGACCTTGAAATTTTTGTATTGACAAGTTTTTAATCAATTTCACAGCGAAGTAATAGTTTGGTTGACGCCAAGTCATTAATGAGAGGTCTCATAAATCTGCACCTACAAGGAGACTTGTCGACTAACGAAGACAAGAGTGTTTGCTGGAAAAAAAATTAATAACACGAAACTTGGGAACGATAAGTATTCTTCAATTCTATTTTTATTTGTGCAGTCAGAGAAATTCTAAAGACACGAAAAGTTGAACTGTTCTTAATCATTTTAAAAACCGAAGCGAACCTCGAGGCGAAGCCACCCGGTCTGTTTCAAGGTCACGAACATGCTACAGATTACTCCAAAGTCACAATAACTTCTGACTGATACGTTATTACTCGGTTGAGTGGCAGTTTATTTCTCTCATCGTAATTGTCAAGTTTGTTACACGCGTAAGCGTCATGCGTGGCATCACATGTCACGGTGCCCGCGCCTCCTTAATTGCGCTGGGAGCGGCTTCCTCGGCATTCGGTTCCTCCGGGGAAGAGCGATTGTAATGTGTTCTGACAAACTTGGAACTAGTTCCTGATAAAAGGTGAGAAAGACGAGATGAAAAAGGAATTGAACCAATTATGTGCGAAAGTTACAACGTCCGTTGCGTTATATAGTCCTTCTGTATAATTATACTGAAATGTTAAATCTCTCCGTGAAAAGGATTCTTTTTTGTTCTCATATTGAAAGAGGAATTAATACCCTTTTTGGACGTGGAAGATCTGTCATTTACTCTAAAAAAAATTGACCACTTCTAAGCTTATCTGTTATTTTCCTCTCTGGTTCGGGTCTCTAGATAAAATACAATGAAACATTCGAACAATACGGTAGTCAAGGAAAAATATGAAAACATGTTATTACATATTTTTGGGGAAACTCCATTACAAAATGTCGCCCATTTATTCATTGCATGATATTTGTCGATATTAATCGGTATAAAATTTACTGTTAATTCTTTTATCATTATTTATTTGTTGGGGATTAACAATTTTAGAATTCATTTTGAAGTCAATTCCTACACTTGTAAACAATGGACACATTTTATGAAAACCCAGGACGGTCGGAGCATTTCTGTACACCGGATCTGGACAGTGGGAATGGACTTGGTCACCCTACGCAGCGGCACTGCTCCGTTTCGTTCGGCAGAGGACAGCAGGGCGGGCGCTTTCCTCAGGAGAGGGCGGCGCCACCTCCGCCTCTGGGTCGCCTCCCCCCCCCTCCAACTCCCTCTTCCGCTCCCGACAGGATGCTTCGCTTACGCAGCAGATGTATTGAGTTAAGAAATGGAAGGAAGGGCAGAGAGCCTTAAGACGCGGTAGATGCATTTGCTGCGTGGATGCTCCAAAGAAATGCTTTTTCATGCTCGTATGGAGCGGGCACAACTGATTAGAGAATGTAATTCTCATCTCCATCAATTACTGCCCCCATCTAACACTATTTAGTGTTTCCTATTATGTGAATTGTGAAAAAGTAGATCAATTAACAGCAAGGAGAAGAACAGTCCTGACATCTAAATCTTCAATATATATCAATATTGAACTTATTCGAAATTCTCATCTTGAAGGCTGTACGCAGCAAACGCAAAACCTTCCTTTTTGATTGTGAAGTCTACAGAGGATGCGATTCTTCCCACAAACGTGCTAAGATATTGAAGAATGAGAAAGTCCAAAGAAAGTGAAGTGTGCAACGCAACAATAACATGAAATGTGTAATATATTGACAATGCCTTGGATAATCTTAGTAAGAAGGAATAAAGTGAATCGAGCAACGTTGCATTCAACAATCCAGCATCTTTGGAGAACGACTTACAACATGTGATCTCACTGTGATGGTGCAGATGGAATCAACAACAAAACCGGACGCAGAAGTGGGAATGGCTGCGTAGTAGAGCGCCGGGTACGGCTGCGTGGTTGAGTAGCCACACGTAGCGGGGCCGACGCGCCGGGCGTGTGGGCGCGTGGGCGGACGTCCGGGCGAAGAGGCCGCTCCTTTTCTCCCGTGCCAGGCGGAGCGCGCCGCAGCCGAGGGCGGCCACCCGGAAGATTGGGCAGCCGCGCCGCAGCCGCCGCCGCCGCCGCCGCCGCCGAGGCGGTAACTCCTATTACCGCAGGCGAACAGCGGAGGAAGACTGCTAATGGAGAAGGAGGAGGAGGCGGTAGCGCCCGCCGTGTCGCCCGCGCGGCTGCGAGGGGGGCGTGCCCGGGCGCAGCCTGGTAGAGTCCGTAGATACAGAGAGTAGCGACATCTGAATAGCCGCAGCCATTTCATATCCTCTCATCCGATCATCCCGGAATACAGCAAAGAGGTCTTGAGAAAACAATTATGAAAGGCATTATGGAGGGTTTGAAATATATTCATATTGGTTTTGGGTAGGTGGGTGTTTCTCGACACACGCAATACTGGGCTGTTCGATCTCTCCTGACAACTAGATATAAAATGGCGGAATCGGCGGCGCAAGGGAATACGCTTCTTTTTGAATGTAGGAACCTGTACTTCCTGGGAGAGGACCGTGCGCAGTAGGACGGGGTGCTGTCGGGGCTGGGCTGGGCGGGGTGGAGTGGAGTGGAGCCGCACGAGCGGGACCGAAGCGGAGCAGAATGGCGGGCGTGGGCGTGACTAAAAGCGGAGGAGAGATTTTGTCAGAATGAAGAGCGGCGGCGGGAGAGGCGTGGGTGAGGGGAAGAGACGGTCAAGAGGCGGAGAAGGAACAACCAGGCCCGAGAGAAGGGCGTGACTGAGACGGGATGGGGCAGCGGAACGAACGCCGCCGGGTGCAGACGCAGTGAGAGAGGCGGGGCCCGGTTGGAGAGAGGGGCGGGGCAGCGATAGGGCTTCCTGAAAACGTCGCCCTTCTCGCCGTCTTCTCGTGTGCCCCAAGAAGCCCTTCTTCCGGATTAGCTTCTGCCATCATGCGTTGTTCTATTTACGCGTCGCTCTTCAAAATTAATGGGCGCATCATTTCATATATAATTTACGCAGTGCGTGACGGAAATTTCAATTTATTTTCTAATTTTATTCTTCGTTGCCCAAACGTAATGGAAGATGTTCACGTTTCCTTCACCTTAATAGGATATTGTTTCATTTACATTTCAAATTATAACCCTTTCAATGTAATGATTTATATGGAGCCAGAAAACGAACAGGAAAGAACTGATTCATTCGTACATCGAGGACTGATTAATTACAGTACTACAATCAAGGTGAATTGATTGTTTCCAAATTGCACGAAGAGAAAGCGGTTAAAGACTGCACGAATTCAGAAGAACCTTCAACTACAATTGAAGGAAAAGTGCAGTAGTGTATTGCCATATTCAAAATGCACTTTCAATGCTGAACAAACCACACTTGTACTTACATGCAGTTCAGGTTATATGCAGTACAGTTCTTTGCAGACTCCCACTTACCTGAAACAAATTGAGAATTTTTTTGAAAAATGAACATTGCTTCTAATAACTAGTATATCATACACTTGTTAAGATTATAGGGAACTTTTGCTTGAATATTAAAGACAGGAATTAACGTAAATTACCTTAAAAATATTCACGGATATACTTTCACAAATCGTAATTATCATTATAAGGAAAGTATTTGTGCAATAATGGGGACAGACAAATATTTTACTTCCTTAGAACAAAAGGAAAAATCCATTCGGATTCAAACTTTCGACAAGCCATCTGTGACTTGTTACATGCAATTGATAAGCACATCAGATCAAGGCGACAAAAATAACCCCTGGAAGGCAAACTTCCCCGAGCAGAAGGAACTTCAGAGAAGCCCCGAAGGCTCGGGAGCGACAGTGGGCGAACAGACGAGGTCTATCGCAACCCGGGACTCGCGCGTCGCGAAGTTCTTGCGTGCGAGCGCCGATCGGCGAACCGGTCGCGCCGGGTTTCGAACCGGGCGCAGACGGACCGCGCGCTCGACCACGCAATCACTGCGATGGGCTGCTCTGCGGCCGTCGGCGCGGCCGGACTGCCAAGCTGCTGCGTTGCCGCTCTCGCTCGCCATCCCAGGCGGGTGGCGTTAGAATGCGGGAGGCAAAAAAAAGGGAGACAGTGGCGTACAGCAGACGTCTGGAAGCTGCGTGGTGCAGTCAGAGCGAATTCAAAAAACTTGCCTCCGACTGGTTTTCATGCGATCAAGAATTCATCATAAACAAAGGGTCTGCCCGAAGTTCACACACCGCTGCGCTCGGCTTCTAACCTCGTGAACGTGGAGTCGATTGCTGACAAAGGCTTCCAACCCTGAGGGAGAGTCCTGAAAACAATTTGATGGCGCTCTGGATTTTATGTAAGCGAATTTCTACGATACCCAAATAAAACGTCAATAGCCTGTAATAAGTTTTGGTATAACACATACCAGTACGTAGGAGCCCTTAAAATACAGCACCAAGAAAAATGGATATATGTTTTATTAATCACAACACAATATTTTTTCTACTTCCATCAAGCGTAACCAGAAATAACGTTTTTATAGTAGAAGTGTTTAGCTGATGTGAATCTGCGCTGTCCGGGTATTTATTTCTGATTCGTCCTGTCCGGTTCCCTCCCCGCCTCGCCCGATGACAATACCTGACATTGTGGGTTTCCATTATTAGAAATTGCAGGCAATCTCCGACTATGAACACCCGTGTTTTTTCTAGGCTTCTCAAAAGTGTTTATATAAAATTTGAGAGTAGTGGTTTAAATCTTGCTCTTGAAAAACAGTTTGTTTTGTGATAAATAAAAATACATTCATTTTTATTTATTAAGATGCAATTCCTTGTCAGTTTTTCTCCTCCGTTTAGATCTTATGATAACTTAAAAAAAAAATTCATTTCCACATTACCCTTAATAGTACAACAATATATTGTTAAGTACTGTACATTTCAAAATATTATATGTGACAGACATGACCGTGAAATCAAAGAGATATATCTGCAAGATCTTGTTGTAAAAAACTGAAGCTACTCATTAAAGTAATAAAGGATCGTTGAGCTTTCGAAACATCTCAGACGAGAAAGTCAATTCGCGGACGACCTAAATGAGCGTGGAATCAGAATGCAGGTCGTGTTTGCTCCAGTGGACACGTGAACTGGTCAATCGCAGAATTGGCGGAGATTGTTGTGGCAACGGCGAAATCAAGGGCGGCAACGAAGCACAGAGGGGAGTGGGGAGTGACAGCAATGGCGACATTTCAACGGTTACCAACTTTACATGGTTAAAGTGTGATTTTCCAAATCTTCCTTGCAAACAAATCTACAGATTCAGGTTTTAAAAATGATCTAAAATAATATTCCTCGTAAAAATGCAAAAACTTATTTGGGAACAAATTATCTGTTTTAAGATTTTACGAATTCTAGAAGTTTCCTATACTAATAACATAAATTCAAAACTAATGAAGTTCTGATACAATATGATACGTATTACACCTACTTCTAACATCTGTTTACTTGTTCAGAGAAAATACAGAACCCTCAGTGTGAACTATGTGTGTACTATGCATGGAATGCCCAAAACGAAGCAGTTTTCACAGAATTTCGAAATTAATCTTGGATATCAACCGCTGAAATCTTACATCTAGCATTGTTAATAAATAACTATTTTCGCTTGAAATTAAAATACGCGAAAAGCACGCATAAACATCAGTTCTGCGTCAGTCGGTCAAATTTATTTCGATTTTTTTAAAGAAGCCGATGATATGAGATCATTGTTACACCTCCTGCCTTATAAAATGAATCTTTTTAACAGTGGTAAGAACATTTCTAAGACGACAAGTCCCGTTGAGGAGGATGTTGACGAATTAATTAACAATATTCAATATTCATAAGGCAGAAGGTGAAACAATGACCTAATGTCATCGCCACTTCAAAAAAAATCAATGTTATACATAGTTTGGATAAAAAGTAATAAGAATATTGCTGTAACTTAAAGGCGGTGAGTAGGCGTGCTGTCATATGTGGTTACAAAAGGAAGGACTACAAGACGAATGTGTGCAGCGAGCGGGAGCAGTACTCTGTCAGTCTATTGCGATGTGCAAATCGTTGAACTTCATAGAAATAGTACAAGCGCCCTAACGTCATGTTTTCAAAGGTAGAGCAACTTTAGTGCATCAAAATTGAAGTGGTACGAAGTCGAAGTAAGCAAAAATGTTTTTAGGGACAGCGTGAAGCATGTGGTGATGCAGAGTAGCCATACTCCTTAGTCGCACGATGGTTTAAAGCGTTCAGATCAGGCAGAGATTATGTAAAGGATAACCCCCGTACAGGACAATCCCACAAAGAACTCTCGCACCGCTGGCAGTGTGAGATTCTGGAACATCCACATAACTCACCCGGTATGAGTCCCTGTGATTTGATCTCTTCAGCAAAATCAAAGAACCACTTCGAAGAACACGGTACGATACCAGAGAAGAAATTATTCATGCTGTAGGGCGATCAATATAGGACATCGACAAAAATAGACGCGTAGATTGTGTAAGACGCCTTTCTAACATTTGGCAAACTGTCATTAATAACGAAGACAATTTTATATTGATGTGTAAGTGTAAATACCTCTGTCAATGAAATCATTTTAGAGAAAAAAATTCTCATTAGTTTTTATCCAACTCTTGTATTTAACAATGGAACGCAGAAGATCCCTGGAAATACGGGACAGTTGGCAGTCCGAGACGAAGAGGCGGCAGGGTTGGCGGGGATGTGGGCGACGGCGGCCGCGACGCCGTCAAGTGCACAGTGTTTGCGGTTTCGTTCCGCGCCTGGCAATTACGCCCTGCGTACGCGGACGCGCGACTTTCTACCTCGAGGGGCGACCTTGCCAGCCGGCGCTCGGCCATTACCTCTGCCACCCAATTTTGTTTTGTTTTCACTCCTACAATCTTTTACCGTTATTCCAGGCACTTCGCAACGTTACAATTACCCTAACCGGTAATTAAGTTATAATTCTGATGGGAGATCCACTAATGACCCACTCTTACGCATGAAGTGCTACAACGCCATTTCGCACCATTCCTTGACCTCTGCGAAGTCTTTCCGTCGTGCATCCCGAACACAAAGAAGTAGGAAGGAAGATGAAACAAAAAATTAAACTGGGTTGAATTAACTTACATTTACATGAAGAAATAGAACGAGTTTTTATAAGTAACTATTTTATGAACCTTGGTGAACTCCATCCGATTAATCCTCACAATATTTAAATGCACACTATATTCATAACTTGTACAATCTTAACAGGTTAGTTCAGAAGTGTTACAGAGATAAATGTAAACAAAGTGATGTGAAAATTTGACAATTCTACATTCATTTACTTTTCAAACTCAAGTGTGCATTTAGCAGCAGTAACCGACAAGAGGAGCAATATTGCACAGTAGTGTTTGGAAGTTTCTGAATATCCGTTTTGTTCTTTGCTGAGAATATTGGGGAAAGGAAGCAGACGTTATGGCTCTACAAGAGCCAAGAATGCGCAACCGTCGCGATGTTCTGCATATTAAATAGCCCCGGTGCCTAAAAGGAGCGTGCAACGGTGCCTTGTCCAAAGGAGAACCCACTATGACAAACGCTGGATGTCCGATGTACAGTTGATTCATATGAATACCTGGAGGGGGTGACAGGAAGGTTTCGAGGCCGCACGTACGTACCAATACGAACCGTTCCATAAACATATTGTATGACACACTATACCAAAATTACGTACAAGAGCAAACGAGAAATTTGAACGGAAATGATAAAAGGAAAGTTAGGTCAAGTGTTAATCCCGCCCACTGATATCAATTGTTGTAAAGAAAAGATGTTGCTTAATAGTACAGGCATGAATTCTCTAAAAAATTAACCAATCGGAACAAAAAAGATCATTTATTTAAACCATTAATTTCTTTAATATCAATGTAAATATTGAATAACATATTTTTCATATTTTTTCAAATCACATATTTTGTCATATTAGACAAATATGTTCTACCAGAAACGATCTTTGTCTAGATTAAGTGCAACACGTGTCATTTGCGAATAGTGATAGGAATGTAATTTTACTATGTTAGGCAAGATCACGTTCCATTTCTTATCTACAAAATAGTATGTTTATACAATTATCGGTTGCTTCATAAGGCCGACTCTACATAACTGATTATAAAACACAAAGTTAGTAGATTAGAACAGTATACAGTGCTTAGTTTTACGAAGCGATTCAACATCGTGCTTAGCAATGTTATCACAAAGGCTTCACGAAACTGATAATGTGGCACCGTGTTGACACAAGTACGACAAACATGGCAATGAGGACAAACTGAACAGACAAGTTATCTTTTAGATGGCAAGAACATATAGATGGCGTCTAAAATTTCATTGAAACCGCATTTGAGAAATTAATATTCGAACGTGGATTTGTCCTTTTATTAGTAGACTATATTCTTTAATATTGGTTGGTGCTTCTTTTTTGCATCGGAGAAAATATTGTCAAGTTTATGCTATTTATTAATATTGCAAAATAATGTTATTGACACCTCATTGAGAAAAAAATTTACGTTGAAAAGGGTAATGAAATTGAATAGCACAAGTTCGGAGCAAATATTTTTGTTGAGAGACGATTGAGAAACGCATCATCATAAACAAAGTTTTGTTGTTGGTTACAAAACAAGAAAAATGGGAAACCAATATTTTTGGTATTATAAAATTTAATTCTCGAATTAGGAGGTTCTTCTACTAAATTTTAGTTCTCCAAATTGTGGAAATTACTTTCTCTACGATGGGACGTTATCTTAAGGCTGTCAATCTATCACATTCGTCTTAGTTCATTGTACACGACCAAGGGTTCTCACAGTCGCCTACAGAGGCGCTGCGTGCTCTGTCACGGCAAGTCGCAACTGTCATAAGACGGGTGAACCACGAAATAGTACGCGAGTAGGAGTTTGTTAGGGTCCGAGAACATCGATTATGCTGCAGCCGTTCTGTAAGGTTAAGGCGTCCATTTAGTATTTTTAAAATATCAATTTCAAAGTCGTAGAGAAAGTATTGTCTTCTTCTACTCGCGTAGACTGACCATTATTCACTCGTAGAAATTCCGACACTCGCTCGTACGTCGCTAGTGTCGTAAACATCAACTCGTGAATAAAGCCCCATTCACAATGCAAACAAATACATAAGCATGGCGTTAACATAAAAGTTTGGACCACGTCCATAAGCGAACGCATTTACAATGCGTTCGCATAATCATAGCACGAAAGACGTTAAATTAATAGCTTGTAAGCTTCAAGCTACTGTACTTATGCTTATGTCAAAAATAAGAAATGAACCAATCACAGTATGTTAACTCATAAACGAGTATCGAAATAAGTCGATAGACGAACAATCCATGGCAAGAGCCCCCTCCCACCCCTACCCCTGGTCATGGACACAGTCGATATCTCAAAATCCATTCTCACATCCAACCAATAGTAAACTAAAATGTCTCACAGGCAATAGAAACTCTTATTTTGCTTACGTTTATGTTCGACTTTGTGAATACTTCAGTCCATCACTTATGTTAATGTTTACGTCTATGTGTTTGTTTGTTGTTGTTGTCTATGTATGTTTGTGTTTGCATTGTGAATGGGTCTCAATAGCTATCACTCTACGCTCGTTGAAGAATATTCTATGCTACTACAAGGAATCCCTTGGCAAAACCGATTCCCCGCGTCCTCCATGAGGTGGAAGATCGATGTTGCGAGCGTGGGCGCCGAGCGGAGTGGAGCGGCTGCCGTCCGCTGGGCGTCGAGGCCTTGGCGACCGCCTCCAGATCGACGCCCCCGCGGCGCGCAGACACAACACAGCGGCGGAGGCGGCGCAGCCCAAACACGAGGCGCCGCCGCCGGCCAAACACTGCGTCACGCCGCGGCCCCCGCGCCGCTCCCCACGCAGCCCCGCTCGCGACGCGCTAGCGCAGGTGCGTATCACATGGCGACGAGAAACATACGGAATCAACGCACAGCGCGGAAGGAATACGGTTGGTCAAGTGACACACAAAAAAAGCTATTTGTATTCAAGGCATAGCGTTATCTAGTTTTGCCTGTCATAAAAAGTGTCTGTAGAAAGATACGCTTCCGATTTATTCATTTCCATTTCCACTCTTTCCCTTGTTATCCCTCCTAATGATGAACCTCTAACTTTGAAGTTGCCGTTATTCGTAAGCCTAATGGATAGAAAAATGAACATGTTTGTGTAAAAAACAACTGAAAGCTACAAAAAATAGCTCAAAACGTGAGCCTTAATTCATTAATTTTGACTTATTTTTATGCCTTTCACAGTGATGACCACACTTCGTACTTTGACATCTTTAGAATTTAACACAAGTAGTGTTAATTTATTCACCGATGAGCAGATAAAAGATATTGCATTTCCTTAAAATTTTAAACAACTTTAAATATGAAATATATCTCCCAAGAACGCCCCCACAATCGTATCAAATTGACTTCAGAACCTATTAATAATTATCTTATTAAAATACCTTTCGTTTCGTGCGTCACTTATTCTTTTCTTCATTTTTAGATATTTCATTAAATATTGAGACATCATTTCATTTCCACGCAATTCTCATTTTTCCTTTTTATGAACTCGTTCTCATCCGTTTAATATATATTTCGTTTACCCAGTTTTTACTTTCTGATTGTATAATATCTTATGTGGACATTACTACGTAATATCACATGCGTATAGGACATAAAACCGTCTATTACAAATACCGAGTTAGTTCTTTCAGATATGAAATATTGCATCGCTTCAAAATGAACCCAATTTTAGACTATTTTACACTCATCAGAATGTAGACCTTGGCAATGACGTTATGAAGTGTGGTTGGTGCATTGATTGCAAATCGGGCACGCTTTATGCCGCCGCGACGCCCCCCGTCGGCTGTTGTGCACGCGACCTGCGAGCGGCTTCCCGCTGGACCTGCGCCTTGGAGCTGCGCGGCGGCGGCGTCGCGCTGTCGCATTGAGTCCGCGGCGGGCAGCCGGTGCCAGGAGCTCGCCGCTTATGGCTCCGCGGTCCGCCGTAAAAGCGCATTCGAGCGCGCCCGCACCCGCGCACTCGGTACTTTGCATGTCAGCCGACAGTTCCCTGCCTTGGCTCTCGCCCTCGCCCACTCTCACTCTCACTGCTCCTCGGATGCGGCCGAGTCGAAACCAAGTGCGTTCTGGAATCTGGGAACAGGAGCATCCTTCGACTGCATTTCTTCTTGAAATGTGAAAGTAGGAAATGCGACTGATAAGAGAGATTCTGATCTAGTTCTGTGACGCTTCGTCACTTCTGGCTGACTTCGTGCTCAAGATCAGATAATTTGTTAACTGCTACCTTCCATACCCCTTTTTGATTCCACGAGTGGCAAGAACGAAAATGAAAGGCGGAAGCGCTCATGATTTTGACTTCAAATCTTAATACAATTCAAAATGTAACTCCCAGATGAATAAATGCTCCGTGTATATAAACGGCAGGGCGGAAATTATTATCTTGCTTTCTACGTCATTCGGTGATTTATGTGCGCATACGTTTCAGAAAATTGAAAAAAGAAATTACCCATTAACAGTTTTCAAATAAGTTACAGACAAGTTTATTCAATAATAACTGATGTGTGAAAATTATGAAGTCATCTGTTTGTTAATTGTTTGAGTAGACCTACTAGTACTTTCATGAAGAAATCTAATTTCCCGATAATTCTACAAACTTGTATAATTTGTTTTTAGAAAGTACGATTACATTTCATTGACATTTTCACCCTCCAATTAAATAATATTTACACACATTTCTTATTTTTAATAATGCGATTAGGACGTACATTACATAGCTCGCCGTATTAAATGGAAACTAATTTTTGAAGGACCAATAAACTCGTTCTGTATTGCGTAACTTCTGGTTTTCGTTACTTCATCGCTGAGTAACATGAACCACGTCTCAACCTATATGAGCAAACAACTGCTTTTGAATTCTTACATCTCGATACACCCGCATATTGTGAATTTACCAGCTGTCTGCAAAGAAATTACTTTACAATAATTTGTAAACGAACAACTCCCACTTTGCAACTCCGACTCTAGCGGATGAGAATGATTATTTCGATATTTAATGATTCAACAAAATAGCCGAAAACAGTTGTGATAAGCAACTAAAAACAAAACAAACTTGAAAACACATACAGGTTACACCGCCGACCCTCTTAATCCAAAGTGGAGCAGAACGCGACAATCGGAGCGACCAATCCGCAGCACCGGCCGGTCGGGAGTGCAAATCGAGCGATGCGACACGATGCGACGCGGTCTAACGACTTACGCAGTGCGAGATCCGAGGAATGGTGACTTGGAGGCCGCGATTCAGCGACAAAAACCTCGCGTAACACACACACAGCGCAAGCTCCGCGCCCGCCGTCTTTCGCGTCGGGGTGACTCACCGCGAGGCAGGACCGGCGCTGGGCGCGCCACCGCATCACCGCTGCGCCCGGCCACGCGCCCGAAGACATTCTGCCGGCCACTGCTCGCGCCCACCCTCTGCCCAGGTTTCCCCCGCGCCGGAAAATGGTCGTAACATTGTTTCCTCGGTTTCCAACCGCCACTCCGCGCGGCGTGGCGAGTGGCGCGGCCGGGCGGGGCGGGGCGGGGCGGCGCGGGGTGGCGCGGGGTGGCGCGGGGTGGCGCGGGGCGGCGCGGGGCGGCGCGGGGCGGCGCGGGGCGGCGCGGGGCGGCGCGGGGCGGCGCGGGGCGGCGCGGGGCGGCGCGGGGCGGCGCGGGGCGGCGCGGGGCGGCGCGGGGCGGCGCGGGGCGGCGCGGGGCGGCGCGGGGCGGCGCGGGGCGGCGCGGGGCGGCGCGGGGCGGCGCGGGGCGGCGCGGGGCGGCGCGGGGCGGCGCGGGGCGGCGCGGGGCGGCGCGGGGCGGCGCGGGCGGGAAAGGGGGCGGGGCAGGGCGAGCGGCGCGGGTCGGCTACGGAATCGGCGAAATGTCCCGGCCGCGGTGCGAGAAATTCCACTTTCAGTTCGCTCACCTTTTCAGGAAGGAGCACGTAAGTTGTAGGGTGTAGTTTACAAACGTGTCGGGTTCGTATGCATGTATGTTAAAAAAGAGTCAAGTTCCTTATTTGTTTTCTCCACACAGCCTTCAGTAATGCACAATGAGTGGAAGAATGCTACATTTAGCCATCTGAGTATCTCACTGTACTGGTATTTGTTCGTAGGATTGGAAAATAACCCATTAGAACTCCAATTACTAGTATAAGAAATGGACACGCGTTATCTAAAATCAATTTTCTTTTATGGATATGTTTTGACATTTTTCAAACGCATTAAATATCAGAGAAACAGGCAAGATTCAAATGAAGCCCACATATTCCCGCTTTGCTCATCCTTCTAATGAAATGTTAAGAAGGCCGTTCGAACGCTAAAGCTGCCCACAAAAATGAAGACCCACTTTCCCAACATGGGAACTTAAGAGAATGAAGTGTTAGCCAGCCATTATTCATGGCGTCGCGTATGGGATAAATTAGCATCAATAACTTAGAAAGTGTGTTCGCATACGGCTTCACACTGCCGACTTCGAGTTGAAAGCACTCTCTGAAACCACTTCGCATAATAATTAAGGGTACGCATTCGCGTCTCTTGTTCTTTGGTGACGAAGCATTCCTTGAAGAGCACCTACAAAAAAGCAATTTTTTTCTTGCGACGGTATTTGCTTCCAAGCCTTATTTTTTTATAACTTTATTCACTTTGAAGTAATTAAAGAATCTTTTCTGAGAATTTTAGACGCAAACAATTTAGATGTGCTTATTTATAATTTGAATAAAGGTATCCGAGTGAGGTAACGGCGGAAACCCAAAATTACGGCGTTAAAACGGTATTCATAAATACATATTACACTTTTTTAATATACCACATCTTATGTGTTGGCATACCTATTGCCATTGATTTTTATTTCTCCAATTTTCATTCAATCACTGAGGCTCAGGTTAGTATAAGTCACGAAGCAGGTCGCATTGGAGATCTTGCCTGCCGTAATCCTGCTTCGAGACCTGAAGCCTCGTAAGCGTTTGAAGTGCCAAACCCGTAGTTAAGAGCGTCCACACCACCCGCGGAATGAGCTCATTATTGATGACGATAATGATCCCCGATCGACGAAGGGGGAAATGGAAAAGTAAAAAGGTGCAAGTTCACGGAACACTTTCCAAAGTATCCCCACGCGCCGTGGGCGGGGCTCAAGCGCGATGGAACGGCAGCCCTCCCATGCCTCACGTCCCGCGCGGGCGCCGCGAGCGAAGGGCGCCCCGCCGCCGCGGTGGCCGCATCTGGAAACCGGGTTGCTCTCTCTGCTATGCTGCGCGGCGCGGCGCGGCCGGGAGAGGCGGGGCCGTCAGACCGCAGACCGACGCGCGCGGAGGGTGGGCAGTCGTGGCGGAACTGCCGGCTCAAGGCACGGAGTTTAGGGATCGCATGGCCTCCATGATTGATTGTTAGTGATTCTGGGCGTCAATTGCTCTAGTTGTTAGTCCCGTACGTGTAGCGCATTTTCCCACTCGGGAGGTGCCGGTGTCTGCCCCGTCGCGAGATCCGGCGCCGACGCACCGTCGGCTAGGGATATTCCAGCAGTGGGTTGATTGAATGATTGATTTTTTCGTGTTTCCGGGCGCGTCAACTGCTTTGTTCATTAGTCCCGTAAGTGCTTTTTCTCGTGAGATGGCGGTGATCTTCCCCCGCAGAATGGGGAGATCCGGCGCCGACCTACCGTCGGTTAGTGGGGTTTCCCCCTAACCAGACCTCTCCCACCAACGGGGCACCGCCCCAGCCGGGACAAGCTCTAAGCTCCAGACCGGTCTCCCGGAATATGTGATAGTGTAGTGCATGTTAGTGTAAGTGTAGAGGAGGGACAAGGAATGGGAAGGACAGATCGCGCGTGGTCCGTGGCCCGTGTGTTAGGGTACTGCTCCGGCATTCGCTTGATGTTGATCGGAGAAACCACGGAAAACTACCGATCAGAGCAGCCGGGCTCTAGAATTCTTCTCCAGACAGCGATTGATTTCGACCTAGCTGAAAAGCTGGTGTCGAAAATCCTGCCGCCGTCAGGACTCGAACCTAGGACCTGCAGTGACATCAGTTCATGCACTGAGCTCCCGCTCCCGGTCCACCAGTGGGACACCGCTCCAGACGGGGCAAGCTCTAAGCTCGCGACCGGTCACTCGGCATTTGTGGTAGTGGAGTGCATGTTAGTGTAAGTGTGTGAATGTAAAGGGTGAGGATAGAAAGATCGGGAACTGACTGTGGCCCGTTTGTTAGAGTTCTGCTCCGGCATTCGTCTGGTGATGATCGAAGAAACCACGGAAAATTACCGATCAGAGCAGCGGGCCGCTAGAATTCTCTTCCAGATAGCAACTGAATTCGACCTAGCTGACAAGCTAGTGTAGAAAATCCTGTCGCCGGTCAGCCAACTTAGGACCTCCCGGTCAGAGACACTGCAGTGACATCAGTTGATGCCCTGAGATACCTCTCCCGGTGCATGGTCTCCACATGAATAAATCAATATATACTATTAAAGTGAATTCAACAACATGTAGCCGACATCGATACACAAAAGGTAGTGCATAAATAGATACAAAATTCTTACAGGTTCTTCTTCAGAATTATTGCGGCGTCCTTGCAAAGATTGGTAAAGATTAATACAACACAACTGCGTAAAATGGATAATTTAAATAATATGTTGGCAGATGCACCACAATCATTATTTTTCGCCAGTCGCTAAGATGGTTCCTAATATAATTGTCAGATGCCAGTAGGGGTGTAACAGAACTGGTTGGCCTATCTAATAGATTCGCTAGAGACCAGTACCAGTGCGTAAGTTAGAAGTTTTCATTTAATAACAATGTTCTGTAAAATAAAATGAAAGAAGATATAGTATTTTATTAAAATTAAATTAAATATAATAATCTTAAACATCGTGGTTTACATAAATTGATCTTTATCCTATTTCGCAAGAGTTGGATATGAAGAAAGCTTTGGCAATGCCTGGTATTTTGCTAGTAAGTAAATAAATTAATTTAAAATACACCGATAAATAAAGCAAATACATAGATGGATGGGTGTATTTCGCATTTAGGGTAGGACTAATCCAATGTTTGCCGGCTAGCGAAGTTCCAAAGTCTGGGCCTTGTGTTTTTTTATTTATTATTCACGCCTGAGGGTAAGGAAGACATGTGACACCCATGACGTATTCCCGTCGCTAGCTTATTTGGACTTCCTGAGGTATCACCTAGCTTATTTGGCGTACGTGAGTTTACATTCGTCACACAGTCATAGAAACGCACGATTTGTATTAGAAAGCCACAGTTTCATTTTCGCGCCGGACGGGAATTGAACCGGAGACTCTCTTACAGATAGCACACTGTCCATGAATCACCCGAGGGGTTGAAATAGATATAGAGTCAATAAATGAAAACGAATAATTAGAACGTCAAGATGTGTTGGGTTTCCAGCCATGCACACAAACTGCTGGAGTTTTACGAGTCGAAAATACGAAAACGGAGGTATATGAATAACATTGCTTAAATTTTTTAAAAAAACACCGTCTGCGAATCACGGTTTCTCGTGCTTGTTTTCCGTTTGCGAAACCACGTATTTTTGCATTCTAATTGGTGGTGGGTGAAACATTATAAAGCGTGCGTGAAACATCAAGAAATGTGTGCGAAATATCATTTCATTAAAAAAATTTTAAATATGTAACACGTGCGCGAGGTGACACGAGGTTTGTGCACTTGTTAGATAACTTACTATCCTGGATTCAGGGGCACATTTTTCTTGTCAAATTAATCTAGTAAGCCTATTACGACACACGACACATATTCAAAGGAACTACGTCTTGATTTGGCTATGATCAGTTACAGGTACAGATACCCCATTCCGCCCCGTCCCGTCTATCTCGTCCCGCAGCTCTGTGCCCGGCCTAGTTCCGTCCCGTCCAGCCACGCCGTCTCGTATTTCCTCTCCGATGTCCAGTCTCCTCGCAACAGTTGTTTCTATTCAGAGAGCAATGGGTTGCGTAACAAGGTCTCTCGATCCATTCTTTGTTCTGATCCATTCATAAATCAATAATATATTATCCTGCTGGTTTTAAACAAGTCCAGTAAACCGTCACAGCAATCGTACGCTTTCTTTTCCGTCGTTAACTATCTTTAAGGGTAAAATCGTTTGAAAAATCGTAAATTTGTTGAGAATAGTTTCTGAGCATAGTTTTCAAGAATCTGAAACAAGTTACAGAACAGAAAAAAAACTATGAAAATCAACGTTATGACTCTCATATAACATTAAAAAACTTGAGAAGAAAATTAAAAAGCAGAAAAGTATTAGTTTGTGTAATTATCATCTGAGATAATGATAAATCAATATATGTTCAATATTGGCACTCTGTTAACATTCGAACATTAAAAATGTTATGACAATAAAATATCGAATGAAGAAAAAGGTACCACTGTTAACAGAACAGGCGGTCATGAACCTTACCAGTATTTAGTAATACATAAATGTTCAAAGTCATATTACGAGAAAATAAACGTCAGGATGTAAGAAAAGAATTGTTACGGCAGGAAAGAAATCATGACTGCGAAGACCGGATCCTGTTGCGTGAAGAAATCGAGTGACACAGCTGATCCTGCGGCCGTGCGTCAATCCCAACGCGCGTCCAGCTGTCGCGAGGCTTCCCCTGCGGTAAGCCCTAGCATTCGTCGGGCGGCATGCCTTTGCAATGTCCTTTTCGAGGAAATTGCAAACAACAGTACAAAGGTCCCAGAATATGATAATTTGGATGAATGAAAGTTAAGAGTATTTCAGCCCGAGCTTCTGTAACGCAGTGATACAATTGCTATTTGTGAATGAGGATGCGTGGAGCAATGAAGTGACATACATACGCACACCACACAAATGAGTCACTACAATCTGTTCGACCTCAGAAAAAAAGACGTCACGGCGAAGTAAAGAAAGTGATAAACATAAATACAAGGAATATTCAGTTATAATTTTAAATATCTTAATCTCTAAGTCTAAATTTCTAAAGTATATACGTATGTTGGTTTAGCCATCTATTTTAAGTTAATATAATCACAGAAAACCCTTGTTAGCACAAACTTATTTAACACGAATTTTGAATGAACAAAACTTCGGTCCCGGCAAGGGATTACAGTAATACGGACATTTATAATACTCGGATAACACGAATTTTTATAACAAGACCTCCGATAATTTCGGTCCTTTGGAATTCGTGTTAACGAGGGTTTACTGTACATTGATAGCGCCGGAGGTATTACATAACGATAAATAATATTTTTTGTACACTTGCTTTTGTGACAAAGACAATTTTTCAATCCAACATTTTTCACACTTTATTTCGACAAATTCCCTGTTTTCTTCTGCCGCGTATATTTTGAAATGGTGAGTTTAAAAAAAATAATTTTATAGCAGCGACAACTTGCAGCGATGGAAGAAATGAGAGTTGCAGTAATCCTGATAAGTCATCAGAAAAAAATTAAAGCATATCTGGATCTCAGAGGGGATGGAGAGAATGGAGACCAAAGTACTCTAATATAATTAGACAACAATATTTGAGAGTGCCATTCTAGAACTCCGGGCAGAGGCGAGGAGGGCGGTGTTCCATTGTCCTCACTGGATGAATGCTGGTAGAGATGGTCGTTGACGGGTTGTCAGACCAATTATTATGGGTGGAATGGTGGTTAAGATGTGATACTCGTTGGTATAAGAAGCCAACAACGTCACAACGAAAACCCCATTATCTACACAGAACTAGAATCCGCAGCGTGTGGCTCTATAAACTTAAGAGTCTGGTCTGATCCCATGCGGCACCGAAACAGGCATTCAGTGTACAAGGAATTAAAATTTTATTATTGAACCATGAGATTTTGTTCTTAATACAGAGTATACTCTATAAAATGCATGATGATGCTAATTTGTACCGTTACTTAACCACCCATTTAAATTTTACTTATTTATAACGTTTATTTTGAAGAATAATCATATTTGTCAAAAAATTAATATATGATTTTTTTGCTGAATTATGGAGAAGCTTTCAAAACTAATTAAAAGTAACCTATCCAGAAAATGTCAAAACAACGATTAACGTGATATTAATTACTGACTTAATGGTTTAACGTATTGTTTATAATGCATGTCTGAGGAGCAATATGGTTGAGTATTCAACGAGAAACTTGCCAATGGATACCTCAAGATTTGCTGTGTTCTAGTCTTCCTGTTTACGCCCATTACTCATCACGTGCCGCCCCTTGCCCGCGCCTGCATCGCTGCATCCGTCATCCGATCCGAGTACACGCGCGTGCGCGGGGAGCGACGTGCAAGGCGTTGGCGGAAGCGCGGCGCGGCGCGGCGCCGGGCGACGCGGAAGAGGCCAGCGACGCCGCGTCTGCAGCCGCGCGGAGCGGGGCGGGCGGGGCGGGGCGGGGCGCGGCGGGGCGGGGCGGGGCGGAGCGGGGCGGAGCGGGAGGAGCGGGCGGGCGGGGCGGGGCGGGGCGGTGGTGGGGCGCGGTGGTGGGGCGGGCGGGCGAGCGGGGCGGAGCGGGAGGAGCGGGAGGAGCGGGGCGGGGCGGGGCGGGGCGGGCGGAGCGGGGCGGGCGGGGCGGGGCGGGCGGAGCGGGGCGGGGCGGAGCGGGGCGGGGCGGGGCGGAGCGGAGCGGGGCGGGGCGGGGCGGGGCACAGCGTGCGCCGCGCCGCGATGCGGGGGGCGCGTATTTCGAGGATTGCAGAGAAAATAGCCGCGCCCGCGCGCGCCGTGGGCCGCGGGCTGCGCCGGCGCTGGAGGAGAGCGCGCGCGCGAGCGGCTGCGGAGGCCGCGCCTGGCGGCTGGCCAGCCCCAGGGGCCAGCGCGCCACGCCCATCTGCCTCTCCCACAAGCGGAGAACGCCCCGTTCCAGTAGCACGTTATTAGGAGTTGCGAACTAGTAAGTAATAGAAAACTATTATAAGCAACTCTAAGCTAGGGAAAAGCAATTAAAATTAAATTTAATTTAATGAGAATTTAATAATCTTTGGAAATTTATCAGAGATTTTTATGGGTTGGCAACCGGGTCAGGGACCGTGTGTTAGTAATGTCACCCAACAAATTTTTTCAGTTCTAAGGTGTAGGCATAGATGACAAACTTCGCCAAGAACCCTACATTTCAATAGCTAATACAAAAGACCACTATCTTTAAATGTACTATATGAAAATATGTTTATAATGGTCCTTGTAAGACTATATTAAAAGCAACACTCGTTCCAAATGCACAAATGACACAAATTTCTTAGAATTAATCACAATACATTATTATATTATATCGTTGTTCAATCTCTTAGTTCTTCCCTTGAATTTTACGTCGAAATTTAGATCTAACAATTCAATAAACCGGATATCTGACACCGATGTTTTCTTCGAACAACTTCTATCTTTAAAAAATTAAACGAAGGAAAAAATAACGATTCATATAAAAATAACGTTTTCCACAGTCCACCGGCCCATCAAGCTTGGCCATCGCGGCGCGCGCGTTCTCCGGACAAAGGCCCTCCAGCGGGTGCCAGGGGGCCTTGGCGCAGCGGCCAGGTGGCGGCGCGGGCGCAATCGGAGGTGGAGACGCGCTGCTCGTAATTGGGCGCCCGTGCCAGGGGCTCCGTGGTCGCCGACGCGACAGCGCGCCGCGTCGCGTCGCGTCGCGTTCCAGGGCTGGAGCAGAGTTGGCCGCTGGCGGACGCCGCGCCGGATCGGCAGTGCCAAAGCGAGACAATTTTGGGCCCGGGGCAATGCTGAAACGTAGACCTTTCCTCCCCCCGGAAAAATTAAAAATGGGAAAGTTGTATCAAAAAACTATACGACTTGTTTTATTTCAATTAGGGATATGCAGTCCTAAATTTCAATGAAAATACATTATCAATATCTGTATAATATACTACATAATCTTGCAACAAGGTGCGTTAAAATATCATAGATGTTAAGAGGATCAAATTTGAAGGCTTAAAAAGCTTTTAATGACAAAAGTGTTTTGTAAAATTTTCAGAATTGTCTGGCATTTTTCATTTCATAGAGTCCTACCTTATAAGTAACTAATGTAAAAAAATAATTGAAAATTTTATGAAATATCAGACTACTCTACCGCGACTTTAAAATTACGATAACGATTTTCTCGAGTTCCAATTTCTTTTTCAATTTTTTACTCTTTTCCCCCTATCGGGCCCCGTGACTTGAGGGACCCCGAGCGATCGCCCGGCCTGACAATGCCTAGCGCTCCCACTGCGGGTCGGTTTACTGCCTCTCGGAATTAGGAGCGTCGAAACTGGCGGCGACGGCGGTGATGATAAAACGCCCGGCGCGACGCGGACGGCTCCATTAGCTGCGGGCGACCCAACAGGTGGGTGCTATTCGACGGTAATCCAGAGAGGAGGAAAAATGTCGGCATAGCCGTAGAGTAACGGAGAATCGTAGGGAAAGAGCGTCTGTTCCTAATATCACCAATCTGTGAAAGTTTCACTTCTTACATTAGTGGTACTCAGTACGTTGTAAAATATTCAAATGAGTTTTATACTTTTAACACCACGTACTAATGAAATATAATTCAGCAGGCAATGTAAAAATAGACTATGACGCTTTATAGTTCTAAATCTAATTTATTGTACAGATGCCTCAATTCAGTTTCCTCAATTACTCTCAAACACACGCGACAATAGTAGACATGATACGTTCTACACCATTACTCCAACGCGTAATATTACCTTTGGCGGTGCAGTCGCAGGAGATTCCGTCCCGCCTGCCAGTTTCGTCGCAGCCATCTCCGGGAACGAGACGCGAACGCCGTCCGATCAAGTGCCCGTTCTTTGTGCGCGCACCGCACGCTATCTACTGCGCGGCGAGCGGTGCCTGCCTGTGGGTTGCCAGCGAGCGCGCGGCGCCGACTCCTCGCGGGTGCTACGCGGCGACGGCGCGGCGCGGTGCGCGGGGCCCGCTCGCGAGCCCTCCCTCCTCGTTGCGCGGGGGGGCCGCGCTCTCGTTAACTAATATTCGCGCGTCCGCGGCGCGGCGCGGCGGGGGCAGACGCGTCGGAGCGAGAGGCCGTGACGGCATACGGGCCCGCGGCCAAAGTGGGACCGCTACGGCGCGACGCGGGGGGGACGGGGTCGATGGGGGAACGGAGGCGGTAGTAGCTGTTGGGACAATTGCGGAGTGGTGGTGACGGTGATTCGGGAAGGAGGATGGCAGAGGTTGCCGAAGGAGATGGCTATAGAAAGAGGGGAACAATGGGGGCCGAAGTAGTGATAATTACCGAGGGATTGGTGGCGATGACGCAGTCTGGAAGGCAGCGATAACCATTACATATTGCTGTGGTGGAAAGGGAGAGCGATGATGAGAGATAATAGCAATTGCAGAAGAATTCGAGTCGGTGGTGATGATGATGGGGAAGGTGACCGTGTCGGTGACAGTGACTGGGGCTGCAATTACCACTAAATGTGGCTGTGGAAAGGAGGGAGCGATGAGGCGAGGTAGTAGCAATTGCAGAAGTATCAGAGAGGGTGATGGTGAGAGATGGATCAGAGAGGGTGATGACTCGGGCGGGGGTACAGCAGAGTTTACTGAAGGAGATGACTGAAAAGGATGGGTCGAGGTAGTAGCAATTGTAGAGGAGACAGTGACGGTGACGGTGACTCAGGGGAGAGCGGTTTCCGAAGGAGATGGCTAGGGAAAAGAAGGAGCGTTGGGGCGAAGAAGTAGCAATTCTAGAGGAGACGGTGACGGTAACAGTGACGGTGACGGTGACTCGAGGGAGGGCGGTTTCCGAAGGAGATGACAGTGCAAAAGAAGGAGCGATGGGGCGAGGAAGTATCAATTCTAGAGAGTACAGTGACGGTGAGTCGGGAGGGCAGCGGTTGCTACCAGAAATGGCTGTGGAAAGAGGGGAAGTTGGAGCGTGAGGGCATGGCGACCGGGTCGTTATCTCGACGGTCATCGCAGACGTGCTGGAAATCGAAGCGACTGCGGGGCACAGGCAGTGGCAATCGCTGCGGCGAGGCGCGGCGCGGTGGAGGGGGGCTGGCCGCGCAGCCACGCCCAAAAAGCGTAACCTGTCGCGCTGCCCTGCGCCGCCGCCGCCGACCTTCCCCGCGGCGTGGCCGCCCGCCGCCCACGCGCGAATGACACGGACAAAGACTGGGGCGACCTGCAAGCGGAGCTACCAGCGACACAACTCGCCCATTGCTACTGCAAACCAAACTAATACTTATTTTCCGTAATCAACGTTCAGTCATGAGGATTCGATATGCATGAAATGAGGTGTAACCATAATCAGCTTAAAGGTGAGTCATTGCTCTGCTCTAAAGTATTCAAATAATACGAAACTCATTTAAATTTTGAATTTTGTTTTGAGTTTCATCGTTTTTGTTTATTGAAACAGTAGTTGTATACACTACAATTAAATAATTTAGAAAAACAGTTCCCTCTATACAAATTTACGTAAAGATGTATTACAATTCGTTTATAAGCAGACACTAGAATAAAAATTCGACTTTTTTTATTTTTCTGTATTACCTTTAAACTACCCTTCAGAAACGCTAATTCCGATGCTTCTGAATACAAATACCGTACACGTGTTCACGTTTACGTTTCCCTGAACGAATTCCAGATATTTTGCCTCCCGGGCGAAGCTCTGCCAGCGCTTTGAGACCCGTTCCCTCGTCTTTTGGCATGTCCGACAGCACGTCGCCCACTTCCTGTCGCCGCTGGTGCCAGAATTTTCGGATTGGTGGAAAGCCAACATAGTGACAACTGGAAGGCCATCTCCGCGACACGCCAAAGCCACTGGACCAGCGGTTATTTCCAGTGAAAGTTAATCAACACGTGGATGAGTTGCACGATGTTTTCATCTGTGCGACCGTGATCAAGAAAAGTTATTTACATCACAAATAGTATTACATAAATTGTGCCGTGTAAGTCTGGCTGGCCACCATCTAATCTCTCACGCACTTGTTGCCACTGTACGAAACACTAATTGGAAGAGACAAGAATGGGCTCCACAGTGAGCACGTGCGTAAACCCAACAACACGATTCTAATCTTAACTTGTGAACAAGATATTATATGATCTCGTTTCGTAAACGAAGTGTGAGAAAACAGGCTGTTTTAGGGTTACGCCAACAGGTTTGAATATGCGTTCCTGCGTCATGTATAATATCAACACTCAATTTCGTTGTTACATATGACTTGGGTTGAAAATAAAGCCGTTAAACCTTACATATTTGCTAGCCAATACAATGGTTACCAGAAAACTAATGATTAGAAGAGACAGCCCATTCGATGGACCCTAACTCTTCATGAGTTGTCGCGGCAAAGATGATGATGAATATAATGGTCACAGACTTACTGAAGTAGCGCGATATTGATGAATATGTATCAAATTTCGAGACTGATCATTTTTCAGGTAATATTCCACGAGTACGAGATCGTATGGATTACTTCTAGGTAAAATTTATTTAAACAAGATATTGCATTTCAATTTAGTTAATTATTAAAAAAGATAATACCCAAAAATATACACCTATACACAAAATAACACATCGGCCATGCATGAACTGAATATCTTCAGCTATACAGAACACTTAACCTGCATCGAAACAATTGTAAAGACTATAACTAATTGAAAAGCTAGATAAAAGACATTCTTATTCGCCGCAACATAGTGACAACTGAAAGGCCATCGTCGCGACGCGCCAACACCACTGGACCAGCGCTTGTTTCCAGCGAAACTTAATCAACACGTGGATGAGTTTCACGATGTTTTCATCTGTTCTAATTCCTGATCCAACCTTCTTTTAAATTCATTTTCTTCCCGATCGACTTTCGTCTTTCGGGTATTTTGACGGGTACAATGTTACATAAAATGAATTTACTAGGCCATCCACAAGCAAATGCGGATCTCGGTATAACCCTTCACTATTTTTAAAATTTAATATTCGAATAACTTGATTAAGGGAAGCTTGCATTTATTGTTTAGAAGTGGTGTGAAGAAGGGGTGTGTTTGTGGGAGCTAATCCAACCTGTCGCACGGGCCACGGGCGGCGTGTGTCGCCACCCGCCCGCGGCCTTGTGGGTTTCGCGGCCCATCGTCCGCCCGGCGCGGCGCGGCGACCGCTATCACGGATCGGCCACCTTTCACGCGGCGAGGCGCTGAATGAGAACACTGCCAAGGACGGAAACCGTAACGGCCGACATAAGAACGCTCACAAAAAGCGCCGAGCGCTTAATCTACTATCAATCTCCCTGTGTTATGATTAAGCACGGCGCGGGGCGGCGCGGCGGACTGCGCCCGCCCAAAGTGGAGCATGATGTGTTCGGGACCTTCGCTCGAGAACTGGAAAGCGGTGGCCGGTGCGCGCCCGAAAGCTCGCAAAATCCGGCCCGGGGGACCAGCGAGCGACGGCGGTCCCATAAAGGCGCTGTGCAAATGGCGGAGTAGTAGCAAAAGTAAGTGCAGCACCCTATCATATCGCGTTATAACAAACCGCAGTCAGATGACCAACAACAGAAAATTTCACAGAAGACGAAAGAACTTTTGGAAAAATATTCTTACAGAATATCGTCGTACCAGAGCATAAATCAGCAGTCGACTGTATGGTTTACTTTCTTTTACATTGTGGAAGTGACGGTTGTACAAGTTGGCTACTCTTAATTCTATGATATGCGAGTGTTATAGTACTCGATACTAGTAATTTTTTTTAGAAAAAGCTGAATTTCTTAGAAATGGCAGTCGCGGAGTCATTTTGACACACCATGCTATAAAGCCAATGTAAAAAACAATGACCTGTTTCCATTCCTAAGTTCTATAATGTAATTTTCACAATTAATTTTGAGACCTTTACTGAGAATAGTAAGAAAAATATATGTAATTATTTCCAAAGGTTTTCTGAATAAGATAATGCAGAGATAAAGGAGGGAGTATTTTCCTTCGAATATGCATTATTCTCATTTCCACACTGGATTAGGAGTGAAAAGTGTTCCTAAAATTTCGTTCAATCAAACAGTATCAGAAAATGAAGTACAGTGAACGCATTGTCGTGAGAGAAGTATCCTTGTCTCACCGGATGTCATAAAATTTCAACGACAACGTAAGCGTTACTGTCGAGAATCACGAACAAATAATAAAATAGTAAGCGGAAGAGATTACATCTCTACTTGGAGAACTTCTCATGCTCTTAGAGAACAGCGTATTCGCGTTGCCCAGCCAATGAGAAAGTAGGCACCCACACGAGCACAAACGTGCATTCGGTAGTTATGAACATGCATTGAGGAGCAGTTATGGAGAAGACTCGATGCCGCTGAAAGAAACTAAAAATAAAGCGTTTTTACAGGTAGTTGTTACAATAACATTACGCTTTATCATAACTATATGGACAGTTAATATAATACAGATAATTATTAGAAACGGTATTCAGTCATTTCTCAAACGTTTCCACATTCATGAATAAAATCAGATTCATCACAATCATTTTTCACACCAATAATTCCCTCGATTTCAGTCTCAATCCTGAAAATGGTTCTGCTATTAATATTATTACTACTAATATTGTCTATTCAATTATATTGGCTCTCATTTCACAGCAATTGCCTGACATTAGCCAACCTTCGTGGCGTTTTGATAGACCGGCTGGTCGGAGAAATATAAAATTTAGTGTATTGAAGAAAATGATTTAGAAGAGAGATAACTTTTGGAAAGTGTTTCACAATGAATGTCATACGTTTCGCAGTGTCCATTTTATGAACATTTGTACTTTCAGAGCGAAGAAAAGTAAAAATGAAAGACTATTAAGTCACTGAACAACTAAGAAAGCTCGATTGAATCATATTTCAGACCTATGTCATTTAGAATATACCAAATGTTTCAAGTGAGATTTACTTTCAAATTCTCTTATCGTCTATACAAAAGCGTCAACCTGATTTAATACTTCTTTATCTTATCTGGCATACTCTTTGTCAATATAAACGTCTCGTCGCTTTCAACAGATTTTGTAAAATAAACATTTTTTATCCTCTAAACATCACCTGAAATATCGTGAAGTTTCCAAATATCAGGTTGTAAAAGCGCACCAAAAATATGGAAGCAAAAAATGTTTACGATATTTACAAATAAAGAAACATGATGTTTTTCATGGTTAAGGATAATTTCATATCTATTACATCGTATTACTTGCTACGTACATAATGAGAATGTACTCGTTTGTTAGAAATACAGTAGTACAATAAAGATCATTCCCGTCCCCAAGCGAGTCCCATGAGCTTTTGGCCAAGTAACTCTTATGAACGAATCTCCGCGCACGCGCGTATTTTGTTTACAAAGAAATACTTTTCATCTTGAAGATTCGCGGCAAGGAACGCACTTAAGTTGTGAACTTATAAATGTAAAGTCAATTGCGGAGACATGATAGCTTTCGAGGGTCTCGTTATCTCTATCAGTGGTTCCACCAGTTTTGGAGATTGTGATGGTTTTAGGTCGCGGAATCCTTTAAAACAACCGTTTCTCCACGATAATCCTCTGATAGAATAGCCAAAAACGTTATGCAACCACCCGAGAAAAATATTTTTTTGCAAAAACATCATATATCAAAACCCACTTTCACAATAATGTAATCCAAACCGATTTAACGCGTTTTCTTTTTTGCCTGCTTAGATGTTAAATAGGAATTAAAAAGATTACTCCTCTTCCAGGTTGAAAAAATTGTGTTTTTGTCGCGGAAACTTCACGAAGTACAACAATTCTTCGGAGAGTAAAAATCTCTGATCTACTCCAAATCCACTTCATTCCCCTTTACCTCATATTACTCTGCCGCTCTACCTCAATGGTAAGAGTTTTTGTTCTGAATACATGAGTGCTGCTATCTGTTTACTCAAATCTGATACTACCGGAGGTAGTGCATTGTATGTTGTGATAAAACCTCCAAACAAAGCAGTTAGTTACAATTTCCAACACTGCACGGCGCAGTTGTTGAAGACAGCACACACACTTACAGTATTTCAAATAAACCTGGAAACAAGGTAAGGACGGTGTACTGCGATTAATTCAGAGCTGCCTTTAACGATGCTATCCAATCGGGAGCTTACACGTCACTACAGTAACGTCACTATGGTGGCGTTTAACCTTCCGATTGGATGACACTGTAACAGCTGATTTATGTCAGAGTCAGCTCTGAGTATAGAGATGTGATTGATGACAGGACGAAGCGAAGGAGCGCTCACCTCGGGCACATAGCGGCTGCGCACGAGCCCCGCGCGGGAGAGGGGCCTGCCCCTGGCGTCGTCGCTGCGGCGCCGGCGGCGCAGCACCTGCCCGGCCGCGGGGGCGGCGAGCGAGGGCTCCTCGGCGAGCGAGGGCGGGGCGGCGGGCTGGTCGGGCGGGGGCGGCGGCGGCGACGCGGGGGCGGACGGCGCGCCGTCTTCCGCTGGGCCGTCATCGGCGTCGGCGTCGCCCCCGGCCGCGGGGGCGGCGAGCGCGTGCGCCGCCCGCGCGCCGCGCTGCACGGCCTGTGCGAGGCGCGAGCGCTCGGCGCGCCACCAGCCGCGCAGCGCCCGCCACGCGCGCTCCACGCGCACCGACGTGCCGCCGGCCAGCGCGCGCGGCCCGCGCAGCGGCCCCGCGCCGCGCAGCAGCGTGGCCCGGCGCTGGCCCGCGCGCACCGCGCAGTACTCCAGCTCCTCGTACTCGCGCGCCGCCGCGCCGCCGCCGCCTTCGCTGCCCGGCGCCGCCCCCGACGCCACCGACGCCGCGCCCAGCTGCGCGTAGCACAGGTAGGTGTCGCTCAGGCTGTACGCCTCCGAGCGCTCCCAGCCCACGGGCGAGCACGTGGTCTCCCGCGACGCGCAGGCCGACGCCGACGCCGACATCGACATGGGGCAGTAGCTGGCGCGCGGGGACGCGTACTGCGGGGGCTCGGCGCACAGCCGCCGCACGATGTCGTCCGCGCTCAGGGCGGAGAAGGCGCCCGGCAGAGGCGCCGGGGCGGCGCCAGGCGGGGCGCGCACGCGCAGCACTTCGTAGCCGCCGTCCGACGACGTCGTCGTCACCTGCGACGACGCCGCCAACGCCAGCGCGATGTCTTCGGAGAGGCTGCGCCCCACGGCGGGCGGAGACGACGGCGGAGGCGGGGGTGGAGGGGACGACGGAGCCGGCGACGAAGGAGACGACGGCATCCGACCCGGGGAAGGCGGCGGCGGACTAGCTGGAGGCGGCGACGACGGCGGAGGGTACGACGGCGGGGGCGACGAAGGCGGAGAAAACGCAGCGGGAGGAGTAGATGGCAACGGCGGTGGCGGAGACGACGGCGGGGGAAACGGCGGCGGTGGCGACGTCGGCCGAGGAGACGACGGCAGCGGTGGAGACAACGGAGCCGGCGTCACCGGCTGAGGGGAAGACTGCGCTGAGGAGTATATGGATGCCGTCGGCGTCGTCGGCAGAACGAGCGAAGGCGTCGGGGACGGAAGAGACTCGGTCGTTGGAGCGACGCGTGAGGGCGCGTCACCTCGTTCGGCAGGCGTCTGAGCACTGGCGGTTACGGCGGCGTCGGGTTGAGGCGTCGGCGCCGGTGCGATTGCGGCGTCGCTTCCTGTCGACGTCGGGAGCGTTTCCTGCGCCGCGGTGGTCGCGGCGGCGCTCGACGTCTCAGCACGCGCCGGTGGCGGCGGAGGCGGCGGCGGAGGCGGCGGCGGAGGAGGAGGAGCCTCTTTCGGCCGTTGGTCGCTGGTGGCTTCCGGGGGGCTCTCCTTATGCGACATCATCGTGGAGGATAGGATCTGCTCGGCCTCGGCGAAGAAGGAGAAGCTAATGCTGGGCAGCACGTCGTCCTGCGAGCCCGGAGTGGAAGGCGCGGCGGCCGACGCATCCAAAGTATCGGCAGCGTCGGGCGGCTCGCTGGGGGGTGGAGGCGGCGCGTTGCTCTGCACCTTCGACTCCAACGGCGCACTAATGTCTACTGCAGCCGCTGCTCCGGCCACTCGCCGGTCGTCGGGCCCGGCGCCAGCTCCGCCACCGCCTCCGGCCCCGCCCCCGCCACCGCCGCTGCCGCCGCGCGGCTCGCTGCCGTCGCGGCGCCGCCACCACGCGGGCGGCGGCACCCGCGGTATGCTAAACCACCGACGCTCGCGCACCATCGCGTTCGTGCCGCTCGCGCCACTAACGACCGCCGCGCATGGCCCGCGCGGGGTGCGTCGCGGCTTCCGCAGTCCGCGCGCTTTCGCCGCGCGCCACCCCGGGCGGCTGCTTTTTTTTCACGGCGGGTGGGGGCGTGGGCGAAACGGCTGCTCTCGATCGTTGCTCTCGATCGTTGCTCTCGATCGTTGCTCTCGATCGTTGCTCTCGATCGTTGCTCTCGATCGTTGCTCTCGATCGTTGCTCTCGATCGTTGCTCTCGATCGTTGCTCTCGATCGTTGCTCTCGATCGTTGCTCTCGATCGTTGCTCTCGATCGCTGCTCTCGATCGCTGCTCTCGATCGCTGATCTTGATCGACGACAGCGGGCTACGCGGTGACACGAGCGCGCCGCGGCCCTGCGGGACGGCGCGTGCTGGCCGAGGCCCTCAGTGGCACGGCGCCCGCTCGCTGACTCCTCGAAATGCGCGGGGGCAAGGGGAGGGGGCGGCCCCCGTGGCGCCGCGGTGCACCGGCACGAAACCCAGGCGCCCTCCGTCGCTCGGCCTTCAGGTCTTGCGTTACTCTGGAAATTCTATACTCCGTTGCGAGGTAGTTTTTCACGCCGCTCCACAAAAAATGTTTTATTTGTAGGTAGGATGTATATTCCTGGGAAAGAGCGAAAGTATTTGTTAGGCTATTTTGGGCACGACTACAAACGTAATTGGAGTGGTCAAGTCTTGGTGGCTTCTGTATTTACGTCAGAAATTCTAACAAAATATCAAGGATATTTAATATTCTCAGCGCACGATTCTTTATTCTTAGTTATCAAATGTCTAAATCTTAGTGATACCATTGTAAAATGAGGAAGTGCATTTTGACGGCTTTAATTCTTGGTAATCACATAAGTAAATGATTAACAAATAATTGCCCCGCGATGGCATGTACCATAGTAATAGAGTCGTGTAGCATATCATCAGCGTGCTGACGTTCCTTCGTAAATCATTAACGGAATTGAAACTCAAACAACTCAAGCAAAACAAAACGTGATCGTGGCAAATTTTCTGAGGTTCCTCTAGTTTCATTTCTCTCTCCAACATATTTAATTGTTATGCTAATTATCGACTTAAGCGCCAGTCATTAAAACATTTTCATTATAATGGATCGTATCTCGTAACCACTGCAGGAGAGATCCGGTAATGCATGCGGAAATGGCTGCGCAACCATAACCACAGTGCAATCTCCCACGATAATAATTGATATTCAAACCATGGTGTCCAATAAACAAGGAAATGGGACGATATTTTCTATGCGACTATCTTCTCTTCAAAAAATAATTTTAATGATATAAAAAACACAAATTCAGAGTCTGATACAAACACTCCACAGTATTCAGTTACTCGCATCCTATTGGAGGTTAAAAACCCGTTAAGCAGAAAACGACTGTCATTACATTACTGGGATGCAGCACTGACACATCACTCCTGACATCTCCCACGGGCGGCGTGAACAACGACAGTAATTACAGCGCGGAAATTGTTAAGGAGGCTATTAGCGGATGAAGTGATCCGTTGAAAGACGGCTGCTTCAAGAGGGGTCAATGGCACACGTTACTTTCACTAAATTTGTTTTGTTCTTTCCAATGCCAGAAAGCTCCATTAGGAGAGTTATTTAAAGATATTTACTTGTTATTTTTAACTAATATCCTCTTTCATTGAAAATCACTGGATTTCACTTCTCACCGTGAAAACTGAAAACCAAAGACCGTTATAAAAACAGTATTCCGCAAACTTGAGACATTTCTTCGTTCGATGACAGCTATACCTCACAAAAAGAAAGAAAAATAATACATTTCAAAAGATAAAATGGAGCTCGTTATTTCAATAAATGCTTCAACTTCCCACAAGAAATTACATTGTCTACGCTTAAAATACAACTACTTCTACAATAGAATCAACAGATAGAAATACTCCATCTTGATCTTTACGAGGAAATGACATTACCACTGAGCTTTGGCAGACCAAATATGGCGCGATATTGCTCCCTATGAACGCAGAAATCGAACGACGAACAATCTTTCAGAGTACTAATTGAATTAGATTGCGATCATAAAATCTTGTTTCTTTCAAACAGCGGAGCTCCATATGGTTCGTTTAAAAGTGGACTTCGATCGGAAGGGAAAGGATCGGGTGTAATTCAAGGTCGCCCGTTCCTGTGTGTGGGCGTTAATTCGCTGGTCGGCAGCTGGCGAGCGCGCGGACGCCGGGCAGGGCGGCACCCGAGTGCGGAAGCTCATTAGCAGCTGCAGGCGGCGCGACGGCCGCGGAGAGCAGAAAGGGCCCCGCTGCGTCGCGCCGCCAATCAACGCACCGCCTACATCTCCGCCTTCTCATCGGCTCCTTCCCGGACCATCAGCGCCGTTGCGCCTAAATGGGCAAAAGGCGCTCACGCACGCGAGAAAAAAAAAGAAAAGAAAAAAAATAAAGAAGAAGAAGAAGAAGAAGAAGAAGAAAGGGAGTGGGTTTCCGAAAGCGGCCTCAACTAGTGAAAATGAAAAGTTACGTTATAAATACTGGACGAGGTTGAGTTGTTAATTAGAAGTAATTAGTAAGTATTTTAAACGAAAGTCATTTGCAGTCATTGTAACGCTCGTATAATGCACCAAGGCGCTCGCTTTGTACGCTCACGCACGCGAGAAAAAAAAAGAAAAGAAAAAAAATAAAGAAGAAGAAGAAGAAGAAGAAGAAGAAGAAGAAGAAGACGAAGAAGAAGAAAGGGAGTGGGTTTCCGAAAGCGGCCTCAACTAGTGAAAATGAAAAGTTACGTTATAAATACTGGACGAGGTTGAGTTGTTAATTAGAAGTAATTAGTAAGTATTTTAAACGAAAGTCATTTGCAGTCATTGTAACGCTCGTATAATGCACCAAGGCGCTCGCTTTGTACGAATTACAAGATGCCTCCGAACAAAATAGCTTAAATGTGCAACTAGGGATTAGGGAGCTATTCCACCTTTAAAGGTGCCTGAAGACGACTTAAGACGAAATAATTAGAATTCTGTAGATTATTTTGGAAAGAAGTCAGGTAGACATGCAGACTCGCAACTCACATGACCATCGTGCCTAACTTTAAAACCGTGCACCCTAGATCCTCAACCATGATCCATGCTCCTGGAACATGTTCTTTCTATTAATTTGTGGACGTTTTGCTCTCGAGAGTATCCTTCTCCACATGGCATGCCATACACGTGCAGAATCTGGAAATCTATGTATAATTAAGATGACTAGTTGACATTCTGCTCCGTTTAATCACACGAATCTACGCTCTTTTGTGTTAATAAAAGCTTAGTTACGGTTTCTTAGACTATTAACCTATGCATAGCACCGGATCTATATGATGTAACACAGTTCAGGGCCAAAGTTGGATTCCACTTTGAAGGTATTTTCGCTTTTAAAGCAATGATTTATCAAGAGCGGAAGGATCTTAAAAAGACAACTATTGACACTAAAATACTCGTAGTATTTCATATCTAAAACAAACAACGGATCAAAAGTTAATGAAGTCAGTAATGTATTTTATTTCGTGTAAAAAATAAACATTTGCATCGTCCATTATCTACATCGAAAATAAACGTTGAACGTAGACAGACATTGAAACGTGTTCAAGAAGAACGGAGAATATTCACACTCCATACCACAATTGTAATATCTTACTTCCGAGCGCATCAAAACTTTAATATTGAAGAGAGGAGAACGTGTCTGGCGTAAAGAACACGTAGTGCCACGCGTAAGGCAACTTCCCATGAACCGCTGAGCAAATTTCAGTACGGTCCCTTGTTTTGGTTCCAGACATTTAATGTAGCTTTTCTCCTCACCAATCTTCAAGTATTTTTCAACTGGTTTTGACGTTAAATAAATACATAAACCATTAACCTTGCTCCGAAACAGCACACAAACGTTATACTACACACTGCTGACGTCATTTGGGATCACTGCGCACCGCTTACGTCTGCAGCGCCGCGGCGGGCGGGAAATAGGAATGGCGCGGCCAGACGCTCGCACCGGCGCGGCGCAGACAGTAACGACGGTGGCGGTGGCGGTGGCGCGCTATCTTTAGGGCGCGGGAACGAGGCCAGTGGCCGCGACAGGCGCCGCCGGCCAACGGTTCCCTGCGCGTGCCACTATCTCCTCCCCCTCCCCACCCTCCGTCACTTACGCTTCTCCTTCCGTCTTCCCCCTTCCTTCCGGATTTAGGTCTAGGAGCGCCAGCAAGTGAGATACTTGAGCAATTTGGGGGTATTCCCCATCCATGATAAACAACGCTCGGATTCTGGTGACCTAAAAATTCTTCCAAAATGACCTATAAAATTACGTAAAATAAAAGGAAAATGACCTATAAAATAACGTAAAATAAGAAGAAAATGACGTATAAAATTACTTAAAAATAAAGGGAAAGTTACCTCCTTTTCTAAAAATTAACTAAAAAATGTGGATGAAAATGTTCTTTATTCAACGAATTTATAATTTTAAATAAAATATATTTATATAAAATATTTAATAGAAAGTCTTTATTTTGGTTGGAAATTTAATTCTCAGCTCCGATCTTCCAATTGTCAGTTGTGAAAGGTCGAGGAAGTTACCGAAGATCCGTGTAAGTTTGAGAGTTCAAAAAACAGAGTCCACTGCAGCAGTGAATTTCGTCATGAACTGATGATACAATTAAACTTTGTGTCAGTGTGCCATGGTAAATTTATGAAAAATTCAGTAACAAAAAACACAATAAGGAAAGAAAATGCGTAAAAATGACAAAAATGACGCAAGGATCCAGAACAATGACCTAAAATTGAAAAATGACAAAAATGACCCAATAACTACACATGTATATCATCTATAAGACGTGATAAACATTCGTTTACAAGTTAGCTAAGTCTAGAATGTACAAATGAAAAGATGACATTTCAACAGAATCCGAGCCATGATCTGTATTTACTTTTGCGACCTTCGTAAGTTTGTACACCGTTCGTGTTTGAAAGTCGTATGATGAAAACATAACCGTCATTTGACGAATTAGGGACAGGGTAACGAATTGCGAGTAGAATTTAAAGCGATGAAATGATCTTCTACACTTATCTACACCTATAACAGCGTATTTTGTATGTGTTTAAAATGACTAACATCTTCGTTAAGGGAAACATGCCAGGTGCAGAAGCGCACATCATTCGGTTTTATGAAGGCTGATGACAATCATAATTCCATCGTCACAAAATGCTTGTTTGATTACTGGCGCCGCCGGTGAGAGGTGTGGTAAGACACGGGATGGCAGAGAAAAACGGGGATGAGTGGGAGAAGAGAATGAGAATCTTTTCTTCACATGATTCGTATTTTTGTTCTCGTATTGTAAACGCACAGCTCTAAGGTCTTCCTGGAAGATATGAAGTTCGTATAATGTCAGTGCTAGATATTTTGTACATTTATATAGTTTCCACACGTATTTCCCAGTTTCTGTCAAGTTTTCAGTATATTAATAAGTCACCAAACCGGTTTTATGCTAATCTTTGAACAACATTACTTACTAGAAAGTCTTGACACTTTCAGACCTTGGGTCATGATTGGCCATTACGGAATGATTTTACAATTCTCTAACGAAATTACGATGTATGGCGGGGAAAATGGAAGAGATCAAATGCTAGCGAGTGACGGGATTATTTAGAAAGAGACTTTAGTAACTTAACAGTGTCTCTATAAACGCCAAAGCTCAAAGAGCTATTTGCACAAACATTAGACTCTTTAATCCTTTCTCCAAGTAGATGGATAAAACCATGAATTGTCAAACGGACTTGAAACGAGAAAAAATCGGAAGAAGAAACGGGACGTTCTGAAGATAGAGTGAGCAGTCAAATGGTGGAAAATTAATGAAAATAAAAAATTAGATTTGACGAAAAGGCAAACTATATAAATTGCTTGAATGCTTTGTTCCTTTAGACTGTCTTTAGACTGTCTTTAGACTGTAAAAGAAGTGTGCTCAGAGTGTGCTTGACCTCTTGAGATAAGTTTCCTCTTTCCTCCTGACATCATGATTCAATGTTTCGTAAGATAACCGAATCACACCCTGAAGAAAGTGAATCTAGATGAACGCGACTAATTATCAATTATCAGAACGCGAATACCTATTAGATGTAAATTACCAGACACTAACCCATAGTTCTCTTGCTCCAAAATTATCCCTTCCTGTTACAAGCAACTAAGATAATGCAACGAATTAAAAACAGCTATGAAATAAGATGAAACAAAATACAGATACACTTCCAAATATCGTTATTAAAATCACCCAAAATTCGCAAAATTCACTAAGTAAACGGAATAGCGGAACAATTAAAAGTGAATTCCAGTCTAAACAGCTACTACAATAAACCCAAACGCCTCCTTAAAATAAGTTTGAAAAAAATTTAAACAAGTAATTGAGAGAAGCAAAACCATGGCGTCAGGCTGGCAGAAAGAGAGTGCGAAGGGGTACCGTCTGTAGCTCACGAGCAGAGCCCGGAATTCGCTCGCGCGAGCGGCCGCGAGGGCGTGACTCGCTCGTCAACGCGCGGCCACCGGCGCGACGCGACGCGACGGGGCGCGTGCGCGCACGTACGCACACGCGTGCGGATGCGGGTCGCGGGCGACGGGGCGGCGGGCGACCCCGGCATGCCAAGTCACTCAGGGCGAGAGGAGCGTGCGTGCGCGCGCGCGCGTCCGCGCACGTGCTCATGCGTGAGCGCACGCCCACGGCAGGCGACCGTTCCTGGCCGTATACGGCGGACAAATAAATAATAACCGTTATCGTCCATTCAGATTTATGGCAAAGTTGTGTGGTCTGTACGAGGCGCTGTACGACCGATGACGGAGCCGATAAGAAGACCGTACACGTCGTGCAATGAAAAAGCGTATCCACATTGTATCTCTCTTGGAACACTTGTGCAACAATTTTTGAAAGTCTGAACTGGAGCGAAGTTGCTGACCACTGTTACTCCCGCTGAGCCGTAGCAATGATCGCTGAAACATCTGAAAAACGCTCGGCATTTGGAAGGCTTCCACGCTTCCCTTCATCACCCGCGTCTTGACAGCCGTTCAGACTTCTTCCCTTCGACGGGATGAAATTAGGAACGAGGTGCTGCGTGTTGAAAACCGCCAGTATAATACAAGGCTGAGGGGCCTCGGGCGTTTTTTTTTTTTTTGTTTTTTTTTTGGTCTTCTCCGTTTCCCTAAACAGCTGGTTGCGAGTGGAGGCGTACCTTTCACGAAAGTAAGTCAGGGAAGGAGACGGGGAAGATGCGATGCTTGTCGGGCCGACGTGCCAACTTGGATCACTTCCCCAATTACCAGGCTGGGTATTTATGGTAATGAGAGGAAAGTGCGGAATCCTTAGATGTTCGATGTGTGTGTTAATAGCGCAATCTTCCAAGGATCATTAATTTTCCAACTTTACTTTCATTACACACACAAAAGTCTCAATTGAACCTAAGGCAAATTTCAAAATTTATTTCGCTACTTTCTTTAATGTACTTTAACATATTTTGCTACTTACTGGCAAATATAGCAAGAGTTTTTTTTGTGTAATTAATTGTTCAATTTTCAACTGAAAGCGTTTAAAATATTTTTACAGCGGTTTCAAAACTTGAAATAATTACAGAATATTTATAATTATCGAAACTTATAATATTACTATTAAAAATAAAATAATTACAACTATTATTTATTTTAATAATTTTGTTTTGTACTTTAATATTAGTACTTTTGTTTTGATTCATTGTGAAGAGCAAATTTCACGTGTCACTTATTTCAAGTGAATATCCAAAGTTTAACTTCTTATATTAAGCGTTAATTTGTGGACAAATTAATTCTATAAGCAATTGATTGGCAATATTTAGTGTTCAATTCACTTCTTTGTATCGCCGAAGTAAAATATTTCAGGTTATATTCCAGAATTTTTTAGAAATAAGCAGCATACAAATTTTTCCACCAGACGTTCAAAACGGTATCGTTCCATCTTTTCGCCAACACGAACAATAAAGTGTGTTAACCGCTACGTACGCTTATCATGGGCATTTCATTGAAGACAAAGGGCACTGCAACTGTCAAGAACGGTCAGCAGGAAACCTTCAAGAGCCCTCATTCTATTCTGCGCGGCGTCTGCATTGTGCTTCAGCCGTTTTATTCCCGGGGGCGAATGCGGAGCGCGTCGTCGCGCCAGCGCGCACGGACGCTTCCGACGGCTGCCAGACCGCGCTGAGTAGGAAAGGCAAAAAAACATCGATGTTTTTAAAACATCAATATTTTTCCACCAGAAACATCGATATATTTACATCGATGTTTTGTCTTCGAGGCTTTTGCCAGATCGATTTTTTTTCGGGTCTTTTTTCCAGAAGTATCGATGTTAAAAAAACTATTTTCAACGTGGTAGTATCGTTAAACTGTATTTTGAACCTTGTCTGATTACAATATTGATTAGAAAATTAGGTGACAGTGCTCTAAGGCAGAATATACATCAAAATAATGTTTACGTATTATCTATGTTAGATACACGACGTTTTACTTCCATGATTTATGAATGAAAGTGAATAAATGGAATAATGGCAAAACACATATTTTATTAACACATATTATATACATTATTTTTTTCCATCTTAACACTCGATAATCATAATTATTACTTATACGTGGCCAAAAAAATAAAATATTGCGGTATTTCCTTTAAGTACACTCCCTGAAATTTCTGCATTACTTTTAATATAAAGTACATGAAAGTAATTTTCATGTACGTAGATTAAATTTAATGTACATATCCAATAAATTTAATGTGCGTGTACATTAAATTTATTGTACGTTTACAATTAAATTTAATGTAGACAAGTTACGTTAACAGTCGTACATTAAATCTACATTGATTTTAATTTAAACATTAAATTCAATGGACATGTACATTAATCTCTATTTAATGTACAAGTTAAAATAAAATTAATGTACAGTCGTAAATAAAAAATGCATTAAATTTAATGTATTTTCTGACAGTGTACTCTAATTAAGAATGGAAACGTGATGGGAAAATGCCATCTGTTTTATCATATTTAAACATAGATTTTTTTGTCGACGTTTTCATCGACAACGAAACCCTTCTGGTGATGTCACCAATTATCCATGTATCGATGCTTTGATAAAATTTGCCATCACTAGCGCCGAGGGCGCTGGAGTCGCCGGCCGGCCGGGGCAGCGACGTGGCGCGGCGCGCGCTTCCTCGCGGGGGAATCGTAAATCGCGGGCGATAAGGTCGGAGGCGGAGGCGCGCGCGGGCGCGGGAACTCGGGCGCGCAGCCGCAAAGCGCGCGCGGGGGCGCTTTCTAAGCTCCGTGGCCGGCGCCGCCCGCCTCCACCAGCCGCCCCGCAGCCCCGCCCCGCGGCCGCAACCGCAGACGCTTCCGTCACGCTGCCTGGCGCTCGGTTGGGAAGCAATTATGTTATTTCACTCCAGGACCGTCCCACAGGAAAGTAAATTATTTATAAAATATACCGATGGTATTCTGTGACAGCCACGAATGTTCCATATTTCTAGAAGCGATGTCCTGGGCTTTTCCCCATTGTTTTCGTAGTCTTCTTGTGAGAGAACACATACGACATATATGTTCATATATGTCGTATCAATATATATATATATATATATATATATATATATATATATATATATATATTAGTGAACACTTAATTCACTTCTATTCAGTTCTACGAGTACAATTTTATATATCAACTGAATTAACACCTTTCGCGATTTAAGCAGAACTAAATGCACTTAATTTTCATATCAATTGAATAATATTGCTAGATTAATTTCGAAATAAGCACGAAAAGGCGTGAAGTGGACATGGAACTGTATGGCATTCAATATACCGGCAGCTGCCTCAATTTAGAGAATGAAAATGGTATTTCTAGCAACAGATGAGTCATGTTTGTAAAAAAGAAACGTATACCAACAATCATTAAGACAACATGCACAAATTAAATATGCTATTGCATCTAAATTTAAAACTGCATTGCAATTTAAATTTTATGCAGATAATACTGATGCATTACACCGAGACTGACATGACTTGTAATTTTGCGAAGTGAAGTATGCAACTCAGCGTTGAATGAAGAGAATGAATTTGATGCATTGCACTAAACACCTGTGCTTGTACAACATTATCAAGGAACCGAACTTTGACCAGAGACTATGTATGTTTTCAATAACCCCGACAGTCACAAATATGCAGCTTTTCTTGGAATTTCTGCTGTGAAAGGTCGGAGTAAACAAAGCTGATACCTCACCTTGCTGCGAATTTATTTCATAACATACGGAATTATGAAATTTAGACATTTAGATTTGAAGATGGGATTAGCCCGAATGTAAAGGAGCGAATGACGAGATAATGCAATAATGAAATCTAGTGGTGAATAAAGGGAATAAAAGCGACTTTAAAATATGTGTGTTTTCAATAGACGATACGAACATGTAAGAATATGTATCGGCCTACCTGAAGGGAGTTTTGACAATAACATTAGTTATCTTCCTTGACTTAAAATATTAAAAAGCCCGTAATGTTGATGTGAAACGATAAAACAAACATTTCATAATGTCTCTTTAACCATCAGAAAATCTAATCAATGACCCTCACAGAATTCTACTATAGGGCCTACTGCACAATGCACTGCCCGTGCCACCGGAGCAAATATTTGGGTGGGCGCGTCGCGAGTAAATTGGTCAAGTGCATTGTCACCGACCCCATTCCACGGGCAGGCGGGGCGCTGCCCACTCGCGCCGGCGTCCGCGCACAATGGTGCAGGGCGTCGCAGCGCGAAGCCAGACAGACGGGGGCGGAGGGGCGGGCGGGGACGAGGGCAAGGGCGATGGGGATGGTGATGG